>VZRS01013697.1:0-18126 GCA_013398055.1 Ifrita kowaldi
GGAAGGGGACATGGAGAGCTGGTCGGGATCTTGATCAGCTCGCTGGAGCTCGTAACCAATTCTGGACCAGCTGCAGGGTCCCGCCGGCCACGGTGCAGCGGGTGGCCGTGCCCTACTGCCCTCCCACTGATCCCAGCGACAGGGGCAATGGGAGGACGGGACAGTTAAGCTGCTGCTGTCTCAGTACTGCTGTGGCTACACCTAACCCAGCCTCCTGCCACGCACCCATGGGGGCACGGCAGGCGCTTGGAGGGCGTGGGGTAAGTACAGGCTCTGTGGCGTTTTGAATGGGGGATCAGTGGCGAAATAGTTTATAGCGATTACGGCAATAATTAGACGTGGTGTGAGCAGCTAGTGCCGATGTGCAGGGGAAGTGCTGCTGGATCCAGTGCTGGCTGCCGTGGGTCAGTGAGGGCTCCCGCAGCTGGGCTGGGACACAGCTCCCCAGCAAGGGTGTGGGTGAAGGTGATGCCTCAGCCTTGGTCCTCTGTGCTGATGGAGCCAGGTGCTGCAAGACGTGAGTGTGGGTGACTGGGGATTGGTCACCCCTGGGCTGCTGGAGTATTTTATAGGCTCAGGCATGTGTGTTCCCTTGAACGGCCCTGGGTACAGAGGAGGGGTGTTCAGGTGATGTGGTTTGCGTTCAAAGAGGCACCTTACAGTAAAGGCATTGAAATAGGGTAATACTGGCAGCAGAAAATGCTGCATGACAAGGCACGCATGGAGCCTCCACTCTGCTGCACAGGGGTCAGCAGGGACCCACACAGAAAATCCTGTCACCGGGAGGTCTGTGAACTTGGGGCAGTGCTTACAATGCAGTTTGGGGTGGCCAGGTCATTGCTGAGATCCCGTACGGACTGGGCACTTGCAGTGAAACATCTACCTGGAGGGTTCTCCATTTGGAATGATTTTGTCTGAAGTCCACTGGTGACTCTGGAGTGGGTGAACTCCTGATTCCATTCTCTCACCTCGCCGTGGGGCCAGGACTCTGAAGGCTGGGTGGGAGGATGGCAGCAGCACTGCAGGCCTGGGAATGCCAGTGCTGCAACACGCCTGGAAACCACCCTGGAAAAAAGGCTCGTTTCAGCTGGATCAGCTCCCTGGCCCCTGCGCAGCCGCTGCGAGAGCAGCAGCACCACCCTGAGGGACGCGGCAGGGAGCAGCCAGGGTGCAGGCACCCGCTCTGGAAATACAGGGGCTGTGATCCCCTGCGCACAGCCAAAACGAGCCGGCCATGCCAGTGTGTGCAGGCAGCAGCTGAGCCGAGCATATACCCCACGTTTCCACCAGCCGAGCTAGATGTGAGCTGGCAGAGCTCTTCCTGTACTGTGAGGCTGGACTGCGGTGAGCAACAGAGCTGAGGGCCAGGTCAACCCTCCTGGCCTATGGGAGCCCCGGAGTGGGACAGAGGGGACCATGCAGCTGAGAGAGGTGGCACTGGCAGCAGAGACCCTTCCCCTGTGCGGTGTGAGGGTGACCTGTCATCTTGCCAAGGATGGAAGTGCCTGTCTTTGCCTAAGGCCTGGCAAATACCAACAGGCTTCCTGTCATACCAACCTCCCTTCAGGAAGATCCTCTGGGATTGCAGCTTCCCCACATGCTCATGGGCAGTGGGGTAGCAGGGGCCAGCTGCAGGATGTCCTTCATTGCAAACCACCCTGAGCACTGCCAGGCCTGCAGAGCTCTGAACTTGGTCTCCCTGTCCTAGAGGTGCAGGGTGCTGTCATCCCACAAAACGGCAGAATTTGGATGGACTCAGTCCAGGCTGGCAGCAGCAGCTGGTCTGGAGGACACCCTGGCTGCTTGCTCACTCCCTCCTGCTGACTGGGTGCTCCGTCCTGCCACACACCCGGAGCTGAGGCTGCAGGTTGTTTTTCCCAGTTTGCTTTCCTCTGCTGCTGGAGTTGGTGCTACTCCTGGCTCTACAAGGCTCAGATTTCCCAGGCAGTGATGTCTCTGTTGGAGAACCACAGCACCGGGAATCCCTTCAGGAAGCTCCACTTGGCAGATGGTTCCTGTGCACATGGCAAGCAGAAAGTCCCAAGTGCTGCTCAGGGCTTTGCCCAGGGCTTCAGGCTTTGGCTCTGCCTTTGCAGATCAGCATAGCAGCTCATGGTTCACCAGGCTCCTGTGAGCCTGGAAATACGTGTTTACAAAGCTGGCAGGCAGGGTCTGTGGTGGAAGGAGCTGTAAGCCCTTGTTTGCACGCATTTACATAGAAATAAGAGGGGAATGGCGTATTGAGCTGAATGTGCATACTTGTTGTAGGCTGAGCCTCAGCACCCCTGACTGTGCTTCCCTGTTTGCTCCCCACACCCAGGGCTATAGCTGACATGGTGTGTGTCCATCCCTCACTTCCTGGGGCACCTGCTGCGCATGTCCCGGCTCAGCAATGGGCTAGAAAGCAAGGAAACAAAGAGGAAAAAGTGTGTGCTTCCTTTTGGGGGAAGAGCCAGATTTTCAGTGCCCTGGTCTGTGCTACCCCAAATTGGGCTGTTCTGTTTCCTGGTGTGAAATTTGGTTCTGCTGTTCTGGTGAGTTACTGATCTATGGGAGGCTCGAACCCACCTCAGTTGCACCTAACAGACACTTGCTGTTCCCAGGACTGCAGTCAGATCCCCAGGCCGCATCCTGGTCTCAGCACAGAACTGTGCCTGCCAGGATGATTCCAGTGCAATTCCAGATGCTGCTCTAGCTCTGTGGAGAAGTGGCAGGCATGGATCATGCAGCCTGCTTCAGGGCTCTGCCTCCTCCTCCTCCTCCTCCAGAGCAGCATGCTGCCTCTGCACTGGCATGAGGGCCATGGAAATCCCCCTGTAAAACATTTCCTGATGTTTTACAGCACTGAAGCACAAGCACTCCTGGAAGGAGGCCTGTGGCACTGTGGATCACAGCATTACTTGGAGCAGCTACTGTGCCGGGCACTGCGCAAGGCGGGTAAGGAGCTGCTGCTGAGTGGAGCCAGGGCTGGAGCTGGGGGCTGGAGCTGCAGGGTCTGAGGTGCTGCTGAGCCCCAGAGCAGCTCCCACTGCCAGACCAGGGCAGAGGGGTGATCACGAGCAGCAGCCTCTCCTCAGCGTATTCCCCATCAGCTGGTCACAGCACAGCTCCGCAGATCCGGGGAATGCAGTGCAGAAGTTAGTGGAAGAAGTCAGACCTCAACAATGCTGTGGATAGCTCTGCTGCCAGATTGGGCTTTATTATTTTATTTTTTCAGTGAAGTTTATGGGTTGGGGATTTTGCAGAACTTGGCACTGGGATCTAATATCAAATGAAGACCTTCTGGTTCGGAAATTTGACTTAATGCAGCCGTCTTTTATTGCTTCAAGGATTAAGCAGAACAAAGTGGCTCTGCCTGTGCATGTGCAGAGATGTTTGCCGGAGGCACGTGAGACACCCTGTGGCAGCTGTGATGGCCAAGCCAAGCATGGTGGGACCTTCCACTGCAGCGGGTTTCACAGTGCTGCTCCTGGAGCATTAGCCCTGCCGACAGGAAAACAGCCCTTGGGAACACAGCAGAAGAGAGGGACTTTCCCAAAGAGAACGAGGGCCCAAACCCGCTCCCTCAGCCCTGGCTGCTTCCCTCCCACGGTGGGGCTGGCAGAGCAGGCAGGGAGCTCTGCCATGGGGTCACCAGCGCAGGCAGTAGGGCGCAGGCAGAGCAGACACTGGGCTCAGGGAGCACCAGCAGCGTGGGCACATCCCTGTGTGCCTGTGGAACAGGGACAATGGATACCCAAGTGCCATCACTGGTATTTGAGGGGCCTGTTGAAAGCTCCACAAAGGCACGCTGGGGAATGAGCCGGCAGCGCGGAGCTGCTGCTGCCACCCACAACCTTACGGAGCCCAACTCAGCCCTGGGGCTGGGAGGGCTCGGGGTGGTCTGTCCCGGGTGCTGTCCCCTGGTGTGGGGCTGGAAGACGTGGGACCAAACTAACCCGAGTGAGACCCTGCAAAACCATGACTCCTCCCGCAGGAAGCCAGTTTCTGCATATTCACACTCCTCACTGACTTCCAAGAGGAAATTCAAATTCCCTATCCAGCTCCAGGACCTGAAAACCCAAATTCCCCACCTCACAGCTGGTGCCCAGCCGGCTGTTGGCAGCAACCTGGCAGTTCCAAGGGGTTCGTTCCTAGAGCTGCTGTAACCAGGTTTGTCCTGCCTCCAGCATCTGGTCCTTCTCTCTGAGGCTCAGTAAACCTTTGGAGAGCCCGTTTACATTTCAGATCCCTGGTACATTCAGCAACAGGCAATATATCAGCAATTTAGTTATTGTGGATTAGGTCTCAAATATCCTGGGGATATAATGTTGGTCTTTCTCACCTTGTGTGTAGGAGGACTAATGGCAAATTATCTGGATGGTTTACATTTTCTGGTTTGTATTGCAGCTCCCAAGGACCAATTTATCCTGATTGAATTGCAAACAAGGCTTAGTGCCATCTCAGATTCAGGGGCCAGGTCTCTCCATAAATGAATTGAGAGCAATTCAGGTTACCCCAAATTCTTCCTGTAGATGGGATAATGGCATAAATCCTGCTGATGTTTAGACTGGAAATTGTTTGTAGCAACCTGAGCTTGACTGATGGCTGCAGTAACAGAAAGAATCATAATTCGTGTCCTGCAGTGAGGATGGGAAGAGCTGGAAGTCCAGCCAGACGGCTCACCACAGACCCCCAGGTACTCATGGGGGGGATTTGGAGACCTGTGGATCGTGTGTGACCTGCCAAGACACTGACTCTGCAGCATCTAGAATGCCAGTGGCCTTTCTGTGCTGAGGGAGCAGCTGTGGCCAAGCCCAGGCTCTCTTTGGGCTAGAAAGCAAGGAAACAAGGAGGAAAAAGTGTGTGCTTACTTGGTTTGTGCCGCGGTCTCAAGGTTTCCCACGGCTCTTCCCTGCCCTGACTGCCCAAGCCCTCAGAGATGGGGTATGTGGTGGTGGCACAAGGTTCATGCTGGCTCTTGGCACGCTGGGGCTGTGTTTGCTCCCTCCGGACATCCATCCCTGCTGCTGTCCCCACGCTGGTGGACTGTGCCCAAACTGTGAGTGTTGTGTAAACACGGCGTGTGCTTCCTGTGAACGCGCTTCACCCGCAAAGCCGCCGTAATTAAAAACCGGGGGCCGCGGGAGCAGGCGGCGGCACCACGGTCCCTCCGGAGCCGCTGCCTCGGCACTCATTTGGGGAGAGTTTGGGTTGTGCTGCACTGACTCACACCCGCTCGCATCCCCAGGGTCCTATGGCCGGACTATCCCACACCACCTGTCCGGAGGGACCCTCCTGACCCGCTGCCCCCCACTCGCAGGGAAACCCGGCGCCGTGCCCAGGTCCCTGCACAAGGTGCAGAGGAGCTGCGGAGATCCCCGCTCTGCACAGCTTCCTGCTCCGTAAACACTCTCGCAGCCCGGCTTGAGCACTTGACAGTGTTTATAAAGCAGCTTGCAGCAAACAGGCTTGGAAGTGCAGAACAAGTTGGTGTTTACACAAGTGACTAATTATTTATTTGAAAATCCTGTGGACGAGCCGTGGGCTGTAACGACAAGCACATGGGGAGGGCTGGGCTCCTGCCCCGGCAGTCGCAGCAGGGACACAATGAAAAGTTCAGAACCACCAGGGCGGGGGGGACCAGTGGCTGTGGCCCCACAGCGCCCGATGGCCGCCTGCTCTGCGGGCACAGGTGAGCCAGTGCTGCCGGGAGGTTCTCACACCGGGCACAGCTCAGTGTCATGGCATGTGCTGCCGCAAGGCTCAGCGGTGACCAGGTCACATCTCCCTGCAGCAGCTGCCAGCCCACACCTGCTGCTGGGGCAGCCCCCTCCCTCCAGGTGTTCTGCTGTGTAGCCATAACCACCCTTAGGTGGGCTGGAGCAGGGGGGCTGCTTGGGCCCGTGGCCTCTCAGCAGCTTCCCCACCCAGGGTGGGCCAGGGAGGGGACTGGTCCCCCGGGCACCGAGTCCGTCCCAGGCTGAGGCCGGGCTCGCTTCCAGCACTGTCGCCACCAGTCGTTTGGGGCATCGGTGATTGCGCAGTTATTATAAAGGGATTAAAACAATTTTCTGTTTCATTTGATTTCACAGAGCAAATGTTGTCGCCTTTATTTCCACACAATGTCTGCCGTTGGCAGGGCTTTGCTCTGCCAGCTGCAAAGAAGAGTGGGGCCCGGCCTGGCAGTGCCAGAGCTCTTGGTGCAGCATGGAACTTGCCCTTCCTTCACACCAGGCACAGGGAAAACCACTTGAAAACTACAGGGAAAATGCCTTGTCAGCAGCCAGCTGGAGCAAGGGCTTGGGCACTCTCAGGAAGGGATGGTACATGTGGAGTCCTTGGGTGCTGGCTGGCCACCAGGCAACTGGGCTTCCTTTCTCTCTCCAGAAGTTCACGCAGAGCCATTGGTTTGCTGCCCAGCCTGTCCTGCTGGTGTTGCCATCCCATCACTCTGTCCTGCCAAGCAGCACGTTGGGCCACTCCGCACCATGGCCTGGTGAGGGCAGCGCGGCACTCGCAGCCGCACTCATTGCCCAGCGCAGCCGCGCTCGCTGCCCCACACTGGGCTGTCTCTGCTGGGGGGCCGTGGGAGCCGGTGAGCCTGGGGCAGAGCAGCTCCTGCACTCGGCCCTGTGCAGGCACAGTGCTGACCCTGCCCTGTGCTTCAGGGAATGGGAGATGGGAGGTTTGGAAATACCCTCAGAGCAGAAACACAGCATTTTGGGCAGCTCGCAGAGGATCCCACCCCGTCCCCAGACAGTCCCAGCCCTGGCTGGGGACTGCAGGCTCACTCTCTGCTAGGCTTGACTACCAGCCCCAGAGGTGCCCACTTGATGGGAAACATCTTGTGTGCCTGGCACCCGCAGCAGCCAGCTGCTGCTTGGGGAGGGTGGCCCAGGGGTCTGGCTCTATTTTAAACAAGTTCCAGCTATAACTGTTTGCAGCACTGGCAGATGGCAAAGCTGCACTGAGCATTTCGACGGGTGCTGATTATTAGCAACAGGGACTTATGGATGAGGCTGGAGCACAGTTCTCCCCATACTGCTCCAGATGCCACTGTCTGCTGGCACCCCCAATTCACCCCACAACCCCCGTGCTCGCCCCTAGCCATTGTGGGAGCGATGCTGTCTGCCAAATTAACCTGTTCTCCTCTTCTTTTGCAGTTCCGGCCAGCGTACCTGGAAACTGCAAGCAGCTAACGCCCGCTGCCGAGCCCCCGATGGGACTAGGGCCAAGCTCCTGCACTCCTGACGGGGATGAAGGTAGAGCCATGTTACCTGCTACCTAAGCTCGCTGGTGCTGATGTAGCTTGTGGATATGGTCCCAGACCTGGCTCTGTGCACAGACTCTCAGCTCTGATCCCACCTGAGACGATTTAGCAGCAGCAGAGACCCCAGCTGTGGAGCACGCTCCCGCAACCACCCCACGACGGAGGGGCTGCAGCGCTGGAGAGTTACTATGCAGCTTGGACTGCTTGTGGTGGTGGTTTTTCTAAGCTCGATGGATCTAACAGGCAGCAGCAAAGTGGTGAAGGGCAAGAGGCAAAGACGAAGTATGTATGAAATGCTTTTCTTATCTACTTCCTCTCATGATGCCATGAAGGTCATGCTGGTGTGAATGTGTTTACAACACAGGGAGCTGGGCAGGGCCTGTGGTGCCCCAAGAGCCCACAGAGCTCCCCCAGTCCCACTCCCAGGCAGACGTGCACTGCCATGTCCCCTGACCTGCCACAGCTTCAAGATGCAGTGTGCCCTGAGGTCACAGGGGGGTCAGTTATGCCTCCAGCCCAGAGGGTCCCTGGTGAGGCTCGTGCAGGGCAGCCAGGCAGAATTGGCACAAGAGCAGCCACGGGCATTTGCCCTCCTTTATGTAAGCTCATGTTAGAACTGTTCTACATTAAAACTGTTTTAAATTAAATTATATAAAATTGATTTTATATTAAAACTGGGACTGCTGAGCCCTGGGAAAACAAGGAAAACCTGACGTCATGGCTAATGCTATAAAGGGCAATTTCCAGCGAGGGCCCAGTTTATACCTTTGCCATGGATGCTGAGCTTGGCACCAGGGCCCAGCACTGCAGGAGGGATGGGGCTGGATCCCTGGGGGTCCCTATGTAGAGGGGCCAGGGCCCACAGTGCCAAGGGGGTCCCAATCCAGACCGGTGAACCCTCCTGGCAGCTGGGGGCTGAGGACCCTCCTGCCTTGCGTGTCTCTTCCCAAGGCTGCAGCAGCCCCCACACCCACAGGCCCAGCGATAGGGCTGGGGCAGGCAGCAGCAGGGACTGCCAGGCTCTTGAGTCATGGCAGGGGGACAGGGCAGCTCTCTTACCTCTAGTCCTGGCACGTGAACACTGTGCTGCTCTGCGCTTGCTTTTGAAGTGTAGTAAACATGGTATTTAAAAGAATACATCTTTTAAATACGCAGCTTTTCTATAAACAAGGACATGGCTTGCATAATAAACTAATAAAAATAACCTGCATTCTAGCCTGCAAAGAATGCGATGGGTTTCAAAACAAGCAGCATTTCATATGATAATTAAAAGCAGCAAACTCTCAAGACATGGGATTGAGTATTTTTCTTGGACTGAACGTAGGAGCTGAGAACACATCTCTATTTTGGGGGCAGTGACACCTCCCACTGCCAGAGAGAGTTTAACATAGGCAGGGTCAGAGTGAGAGCCAGCCTGGGACACAGCATGGACGGAATTAGTCAGTTTTGCTCCAGGGCCGTGCGCTCTGGTCCCTGCTGGTCCTCGGCACGGAGGCACCGCCAGCTCCAAGTGGGGAGGCAGCAGGAGGTGCAGGACCCCTGGGCACTTGCCCATCGTGAGTGTCTCCCTGCCGTGGGCATCCGGGCTGATGGGCACGGCTGGGAGACAGTGGGTTGGGGTGGACAGTGTTGGGGCTCTGGGCACAGCTGGTGGCTGCTTCTGGGTCCTGCTCCTCAGCACGGCCACAGTTGTGACTCTCATGCTTGTGCTCGGCACAGCGCTGGCACCTGTGGGCATCAGGGATGGGGCCATGGTGTCCGGCCAGAGCAGTCCTGGGAGTGTGTCAGTGCTGCAGGACCCTGGCCCTTGCTCTGTCCCAGTTCCTGCCCTTCCTGCCAGTGCTGCCAGTGGTTTGGGGTCACAGCTGGTGCCTGCAGAGCCCGGCACTAACCACTGCCTCTCTCCTGCTCTTCCAGTCAGCACCGAGATGAGTCAGGGCTGTGCCAGAGGTTGTGACCTGTGCTCTGAGTTCAATGGGTGCCTGAGGTGTTCCCCCAAACTCTTCATCCTTCTGGAGCGGAATGATATCCGACAAATTGGGATTTGCCTGCCTTCTTGTCCACTGGGATACTTTGGCCTTCGCAATACGGACATGAACAAGTGCATCAGTGAGTGTGGGGCTGGGAGGGAATGGGCACGGGCAGGTAGTAGTGTTCTGCAGGGCAGCATGTGCCTGTGCTCAGGTGCAGGAGGAGCTCTGGCTGTATGGAAGGGGAGAGGCAAGGCTGAGCATGGCAGCCATCTGCCTGACAAGAACCCTGCCCAGCACCGCATGGGCATGCTGTGAACGTGGGATCTTGCAGGATCTCTGGGCAGTTTTGTTATATGGGCTGCCAGACTGGCACTGGTTTCCTTGGGGAGGGGGGAGATACTTTCAGGTATTTAGTGCCTCTTTTCCTTCTCTACTGCTCACCAGACTCAGGCAGCTCTGAGTGAAATCCTTGGCTTGCATCTTGTAGCCAGAGCACCAGAAAGAGCTGGACATGGAAACATGTGATCACTCCCCTGGCAGGTCCATGCACAGCACCCTCATGGCCAGGTTTCCATTTAACTCCCTTTCCATGCAGCCTGTCCTGTAGCTGCAGCTGGAGCCGGGACTGTATCCTTTTCACCATCCCCTTTGGCTGACTGATGCTCAGCTGAACAGCAGCCCAAAACTTTCCCACCCTGCCTGATTCTGTCCTGGCAGTGGCTGCTGCTGGCTGTGAGAGCTGCAGCACAGGGCTGTCCTGCACAGGAAATGGTGCAAAGAAAACTCACTTCTGAGTGGCACAGCCAGGCCTGGCAGGATGCTCAGAGACATGCCCTGGCTGCTGCAAGACCTCTGGGAGACAGGACTGGGTTCTGGTTGGCAGCATGGAGCTTCATGAGTCTTTTGTTCACATCGGACTACATGATGGCTTTGGTGTTTGGTTTTTTTTCCCCAGAATGCAAAATTGAGAACTGTGAGTCCTGTTTCAGTCGAAACTTTTGCACAAAATGTAAGGAAGGTTTGTATTTGCACAAAGGGAGATGTTACGTCACATGCCCCGAAGGCTATGCTGCTGCCAACGGCACCATGGAGTGCAGCAGTCCTGGTAAGCGGCCTCGGGTCCAGCCCTGCGCTCGGCATGTCTGGTCGTGGGTAGTGCTGCAGGGGGGTGGAGGTGTTGAACCAAACCCCTCATCATACCCGTGTTGAGGGTATGAGCACAGCCCTTCATGGGGCAGAGCCCTCTGGGAACCAGCCTGGATGGGGAGCAGCCCCTGGTGTTTGTGAACTGTGACCCAGAGTTGGTGTGGTGTGGCAAGGAAGGGGATGCTCCGGGACTTAGGAAGCTGCTGGGGAAACAAACACTCCCCTGCAGCCTAAGGTGGGGGAGAGATGCAATGGTGGGCTCTGGGATGGCCTGAGTTGGCAACCCAGGAACGGGAGTTACAGCTGGGCTCTCTTGTTATCTGGCAGCACAATGTGAAATGAGTGAGTGGGGGCCATGGGGGCCCTGCTCCAAGAAAAGGAAGCTCTGTGGCTTCAAGAAGGGCAATGAAGACCGAACACGGCGGATTCTACAGGCTCCCTCTGGGGACGTGTCTCTGTGTCCTGCAACCACAGAGGTGCGGCGATGCACTGTGCAGAAGAACCAGTGCCCCGAAGGTGAGCAGAGGTGGAGTGTCTCACCATCCCTCCCCACATCCTATATAGGTCAGGCACAAGTACCCAGCCAACTGTCCAGTGTCACAAATGTGCTGTGCAGCTCCTGACCCCTCTGAAGTGCAGGGGATACTGATGAGACAGCAGTTGGAAGAGCTGCAGGTGGAAGGGGCACAGCCCCCAGGGGGTGATCCTTGGCACAGCTTGCCATGTGTGCCACAGGTTTCAGCTGTTTTAGCTTCTTCCCTGGCCAGAGAGCAGCCAAGGGTGCATGCCTGTGTGCTGCCGTGATGGGAGTTGTCTTCTCTACCAAAATGCTTAGGTCTGTTTTTCCCAGGAATTAAAGTGTCTTCAGGATGGATGGTGGTTTGGTTATCTTGTTATAGAATGGACCAGGATTGCAGCTGTGTTGAGTGTTCTGAGGGGAAACGGTTCTAAGCAGTAACTAAATGCATAGGAATTAACCAGAGGGGCAGGGGGAGGTGGAGATGGCCAATCTGTTCCCTGATGCCTCGCTCCACTTCACACTGCCCCTTTGCTTTACTGCAGGGAAAAGGAAGAAAAAGGAAGAGCAAGGAAAGCAAGATAATGGGAATAGAAATCGGAAAGACACCAAAGACACTAAGTCTGGCACCAAGAAGAGAAAGAACAAACAGAGAGGGGCCACGGTGCCCACGACGCCCACTAGCCCTGCCCAGTAGCTGGCCCTGTGCGTCACCTGATGGCAAGACTCCATTGCTGCTATGTATATGAAAGCTTTATTGAACAGAGCACTGCTACACCACGTACACATGTCCAGAGACAGACACATACTCCAGACTGACCCACAGACCGACAGAGGCCACACACACAATACTTAAGGAGGCTGCACACACACCCCGCCCAGGACTGTGGAAGAACGCTGCTGAGGAGTGGGAGCAGACACGGAGGCTCCCCCCAGGGCTCTCTGGGGACACTGCAGGGAGGAGAGGTGGAGCATGAGCCAGTGAAGGACCCAGACATGGGATTGATTTCATGATCAAAGGCCTCAACTGGAGCCCAAGCACACAGCCCCAGCGCAGCCCCACTCAGCCAGGGGATGAGACTGAACCCACATGGCCACTCTCCCTGACCTGGGACCCAGACACACACAGCAGTGGCCTCTTTCTCTTCCCCCACCCCTTATTTTGTGTTTTAAGCTGTATGACTCTATCATTGCCAATACATGTTAAAAGTTTGTGGTAAGAGGTCAGTGGTATCTGCCCTGAATCTGCTTCAAAGAATTATTTCAAATTAAAAAAAAAAACAAAATCAAAATGACAACCAGCTTCCTGAGTGTGTGGTTCATACCTTGGCCCCTATGGAGGCTGGTGTCCCACAGGACAGAGACTCAGTTGTGGAAAGGAAACTCACCAAAGCTTTAAGAAAATCCCAGAAAATGCTGCCAGCTGCACTGCAGCCACAAATCAGCCGTCCTGCATGAGGGACCCCAGCTGCACGCCGCTGAGCCCCGAGGAATTCCCCACTGAAGGATCCAGTTAACACACAGCAGATTGAGAAAATGAGAGGTTACAACAAACCGCAGGTTGCTGAAACATTGTGACTCTGCTCAGACAGTCACAGCTGTGGGACAATCTTGGGCTGGGGACAGCCGGTCCGGCTGCCGGACATCACCCTGGCGTGTGGCAGGAGGGAGGCAGGTGGGAGGGGGAAGGCACAGCTCAGGTCCTGCAGAAGAGAAACAAATTTTTAAGTTGGGTAGAAACTACTTGTCTGCATCCCACTGGCTGGAATTCCCTGGATTCTCCTGCTCTGCGAGAGCTGACACCTGAGCAGAGGAACTGGGACAAGGACTCTGCAAGACAGACCTAGCGAGCCCTGCATGGGATGCATGGGAACACTGCCTGCTCTGCTCAGGGAGTTCTTCCTTCCTTTTGTGCTTTCTCTGTATAAATATGTAGAGACACATTTAATTTCTTGAGAGTTCAGCAAAAACTCTCTGGTCCCGAGGGATGATGCTGTGGCTCACAGAGATGTGCCCAAGGTGGATCAGGGACATGCTGCTGGAGCTCCAGCTCCCCTGGTAGGGCAAAGGAAGCCTCACCCCAAACAAACCCTGGTGAATCCAATCTTCACTGTACTCACTTCCATACCACCCTCTGCTCTGAGGTTTTGGAGGGCAGAGTGAGCCAGCAGGTGTACAGGGTAGCCTGCGAGAGAGCTCCCTGTCCCTCTGAGGGGTCACCTGCCTACACCCCCAGCCCTGGTTCTCTCCTGTGGCTCGTGGCGCCCACTGTGGACTCAGCTCCAGCACAGGACACCCTAACTCCTTTCACTCAGCCACTCCAGGGCTGGCTTGGCTCAGTGCAGGATGTGGAGGCTGCACAGTTGTTTCGGCTCCAGAGCTGTACCAAGCTCTCTGTGACTGCTCTGCTGGCAGAAAAACCTTTCAGCCCATCGTCCATTTTGTGTTTAAGTAAACAAGAAGCTGTTATGTCTTTGAAAGGGGATTCCATTTCAGCATGATGATAAACGACCAGCATACCAAGCAGGGGGAGAAAGAGGTTCTGAAAAGTCATCCTTTGAGTTGTTTACGGATCATGTTCGTATGACTTCTGAAAGCTTCTCAGCTGAATGATCCAATCCTACCCTATTTTCTAGCCTGTGAGAGAAGTATTTTGTTTGTGCCATGGCATTACACATAAGCAGAACCATTTTCCCTTCCCCTTTTACCAGCACCCACCAGTCACCCATCGGTGAACCTCAGCTCACTCACTCACTCTGCCTCCCTCCTGCTGCCATATCCCCATCTAGTTCTCAGCAAGGATTAAGGAAAAGAGAATGCATTAGGAAAGTTTTCTGTATGAGGCTCTGGTAATGACTTGATTCCCTACAGTAACTTCTGACACTATTAGCACAACTATTTCAAAACTAAACTGCATATAATAAATCAACAGAACGTATTTTAGAGAACTCTAGGGATTATTAGAAAAACTGACAAACTTCTTTCTGTTGTAGCCTTTCCCCTACTTCCTTCCTTTTTTCATAACAAAATGGGAAGAAAAAGGGACAAAGGTAACAGGAAGTTTAAGATGCATATTAAGACTATCCAAGATTTTTCAGTAGGGTTGATTTTAAATTGTTTTAGAACAACTAGGGGAAAAATATAAAAAATAAATTTCTTTTCTTTTTTTTGAATCAGCTCAAGAATTGTGCTTATTCCCACTCCCAGAGAGCTAGTTCAGTTATGAATTTAGGAATATTTTGCCTTTGACCAATGTGAACTGCACACTGAGCTCCCCAGTCCAAGCTGAGATGTCCTTAGCTGGGTGATGTCACCTCAATTCACCCACATGTGAACGCTCTCTTTCCATGCACTAAATAACCCTGTTGTGGTGTTCTCTCTATGGCATCACTGTAAAATACACATCTTTAAACAAATAAATCAATAAATGGGTTTGCTGAACCAGCTTCATTTGTTTATTCACCAAAACTGGAGTGAAATCCCACCTAATCAAAAATGTCCACAGATAGAGCCAGCCTGTCCTGAGAGCCTTCTGCCTACATCTGACAGCCAAAGGAACCGACACGGATCATGGATGGGAACGTCGCTGCTCTGACTCCTGCACATATTCCCACCCTGCGTTTCGATCAGCTTGATGCTGAACGGGAGAAGCAGCTGCTGGATGGACAGACAGAGAGATCCTTTGTCAAGAACTCTACTGCACAGAAAACAGCTTCATTTTCCCTGCTGAACAATCTGGTGTTATTCACTGGGCAGAATTCCACTAACTCAGAATCTGCAGGATGGTTTCTAGTCAGTTTCCTCAGCTTTTGAGCAATCCATCCCATGCCATGGGGGAACAAAGGACCAGGAATAATGGACAGACAGCTTGCAGTTGTGGGTTTGGAACTGTTTAATTTCTCTCTCATTTGCTGAGATTTGGAAGCTAAAGCAGATGAAAGTCACCAAACACAGGTTGGTTCTATCACATTCTTAACCCTCTCTGGGTAATATAAATCTGTATTTTTCATCATTTACAGCCAACGAACTGTGTGCACACACACTCCTCATACAGTAATTCAGTGACTTTCCACCCCTAGAGAGGCGGAGGCAATGTATATACTCCTTAGACCATGTTTATGTTAAAATGATTTCTCACTCAGGAGAAATCTTAGTTTTGATTAAAGGAAACAGAGTAGGATAGTGAAATAGGTTATCTCCAGAACTATTGTTTGGATTATATTGTCTGAGAACACTAAAAGAGAGAGTTCAGATATGTATTTATAGATTTTATGAAGTCAGTAGACTTCACAGAGAGAGATTATAGGCATGGCATTTTAAAAAATCTTTATTAAAATTACAGCAACACCAGTGTATTTAATCAGTCACCGTAAATAAACCACCCTGATGGCATTTGTGTACACGGTAATACATCACACCCAACTGAATGCCAAACCATAGTTTGGATCGAGCTGCTTGCTGGAATGTCATGATTTTTGAAGAACAGGAAAAAAGAGGCATCCAGATAGGTAGTGTTTTATTGTTTACAGCCTGAGGTAAAGCGCTGGTTTAGAGGCACTGACAGGGCCTCAGCGGCCACAGCCCCTCCTGTGCCACAGAGGAGCCCAGCCTGTCAAGGCAGAAGTTACTTTTCATGACTGTTCAAATCAAACCACAAGAAAACATCCATATTTAACTGCTTTAGCTTCCAGAGTACTGGTGAATTGCAGATCTGCGGTGCTGGCAGATGTTCCCAGAGTGAAGCCAAGGGCTCTGCAGCCTGCACAGCTCTGAGCCCGCTGCACGCTCTGAGGGCTCAATCCCACTGGCACAGCTCAGCCTGGGCTCTCAAAGTCCTCTTACACCTTTTTGCCTTTTTTCTTTACTTCAGTTTTCTCCTCCCTCCTGACTTCCCCTGTTGCTTTCAGTTACCATTTTGGGAACTCCAGATCCAAGGCAACAATCCAGGATCACTTTGTTTTTCCTGTTCAAGAGCTGTCACACCTGGAGCCTTTTGCCAAGGAGCACTGCCTCCTGCTCCTGCCAGCTGAATCCCTGGGAAGCCGTGCCTGAGGAACGGAGCTGGGAAAACTACTGTGTTGATAAACTGCCTGCAATACCTTCTGCTGTCATTTTCAAGATGAGCTACAAAATCCACTTGCATCCTTGTGCTCTGCAGGGAACTGCTGCAATAGAGGGAGATGGCTGATGCTGCTTTATCCTGTAAAATAAAACAGAGGAGCTCAATACCACACTGAAAAAGGGCTCAGAGTGCAAGTCCGGTGTTGTTCTGAATTCTTGGAATTCTACTTTTCCTTCATTTAATTGACAAAATCTGTAGATCATACAAGGAAGACAGTCCCTGCCAAAAATCCAACATCACTAGTTTTTAATAATACAATGGGAATAACCCCTCAGAACATATGTAATTATGGGAATGAGTCATTCCGATGGCATCACGTAACCGCATTCACTGGGATCTGACAAAGATGAGGCCACATAAAACTCAAAATTATTTCATTTCAGCCCTGGTCGAGGCAGTGGTGCTGAGGAGCTGAGGCCACGTAGCAGAGGCGACGGACAAACAGTCTGCGACTCCATTGTCCTGGCTGGTTGTGGCACAGACAGTGTCCTGCTGCAGCCAATGGTGACAGAACAAGAAAAAGCTAAAGATTGAAATGGGGGGATGCATCAATAGCAAAGAAAAAGCTGTGAGTCATAGAGCAACAAAACATCAGTTGAGTGGAGCAAAATATCTGACTCGCACGTTATCAGATACACAATAAACAGCCGCAGCCTCAGGGATGCCGCAAGTTAAACACCAACTGCTGGCCTCAGTGATGGAATTTGGGTTAGGGAATATGTGAGAGTGAGGAAAGTGCAGTGGTAAGGTGCCAGTTTGAATGCAGGTCCCACACATTACCAGTAGGATCTTTTCTTATGACAGAAAATCCAGGCTCATAGCCCACCCCAATGCAGGTGTGAGGCATGCTGTGAGCATGGCTGGGTAAAGGGCCTGAGCCCTCTCACCAATGCTTCCAACCTCTTGAGAATTCAGCACCCAACTCTGGGGCATCCCCAAGACGAGTTCTCCCTGCCACAACCTCCTGCCCAAAGCTGGCTGGGTCAGTTCTTTCACAGAAAGAGATGGTGACTTTCTGGCTGCACCCCAAGATCTCTTGCTAACAATAAAGAGGGAGTTTTCTTAAGGGAAAGGAAGAAAGACTGGGGGAGAGCAGAGCAAGTATTACTCAACTATTTAGTCTAAAATTTTGAAAATCAAAAGGCTCTTCTGACAGATTGATATCGACTGTAATAGAAAACACACTTGTCTTGGGAAAACTCTTTTAGATGAGCCTCAAGTCTGATAGCTTAAACAATTATTACAATTTGGAATTGATTTTTTATACCCACATCAATATGTACTTTTTCAATGCCCAAGGCACAGATAATTCTATTAAGAGAAAAACCAGAACGTGTAGGCTTAAGCCAAACAACCACCAACTCCAGACTCCGTCTTACAAAACATGTCCCAAGGCCTGACTCATCATGGCTCCCTCGTACAGCAGGGACTCTACACCTCACAGCGAAACGCTGAAAATCATTAAAAGAACAAAATCCCAGCAGCTCTGTTATTGTTCTGGGTTTAAAGGAGCATTAGCAGCACCAGAAGGACATTGCACTGGCTGGGAAAGCTCTGCTGCTAATAAGTGTTTAGGAAGGATGGGCCAGAGCTGTGTTTTGGGGAAGTATTCCCCAAGGTGCTGAGCTTGGCCCTAGCCCAAGCTCTGGTATCAATTAACACAGTTTCAGTTCAGGTTTGTTCATTTCCCCTAGGTGAGGAGCTTTCAAATTGCTATTAAAATCTGGCAGTAACATGAATGTGGGCTTAGGCTTCGGACACAGAACTTGCACAGATTTGATTTGTTAGTGCACTGTCCATGCAATTCTTTACACGCACATAAAACACCAGTGTTGTTATTGCTAATTTTCAAAATTCTTTGCCAGTAACCCAGAAAGAACAGCCCCGTCCGCCTGTAAACACCCACCAGCACTGCTTTGTGCTCGAGTCTCTGCTGCGGCAGTGCCCTCTAGCAGCCCCAGCGTCCCACGAGCAGTCCCAGTGCTCCCCAGCAGTCCCAGTGCCCCCCAGCAGTCCGGTGCCCTCCTGCTGCTCAAGTGTCCCACCAGCAGCCCCCACACATCAGCGAGTGGCAGGGAGCGTTACTGGGGCTCTCCAGAACTCTTATCATTATGTG
>VZRS01013697.1:18484-146247 GCA_013398055.1 Ifrita kowaldi
GTGGGATGTGGGGAACCCGGGGGACACGAGGGGACCCCGGGAGCTCCCAGGGCCGAGCGGGGCGCAGCGCCGGGCCGAGCCCGCCCGTTGCCCTGGCAACCGGGGCCGCACGTGGCTGCCCGGACGTGCCGCCTGCGTCTGCGCCGCCGCGTGGCGGCTCCCGGAAGTGCGTCAAACGCTGCCGCGCGCCGGAAGTGCCGCGCGCGTGTCCCCGGCCCGTCCTGAGCGCTGCGGGCCCGTCCCGGCACCGGCACCGGCACGATGGTGAAGCCGCGGTACAAGGGCCGCTGCTCCATCAACCCCTCCCGCGCCAGCACCAACCCCGGTACGGTCGGGGCCGCTGGCCGGGCCGGGCAGGGCCGGACCGGACCGGACCGGGGCTGATACTCTCTTGTCTCCGTAGATCGCGTCGGGGGCGAGGGAGGGAACAACATGCGGGACCGAGCGACCATCCGGCGCCTCAACATGTACCGGCAGAAGGAGCGCAGGTGAGCGCGGCCCGGCCCGTGGGGGCGGTGGGTCGTGGCATGGCCGCCTTCCCGGTCCCGGCTGGGCAGGGCCGCGCTAGGGACAGGCGACAAAACGCCTCGTTACTGGCACGGTGTCACTGCAGCGTGGGCTCTGTAACCCCGTGAGCTGGGGAGCTTGATCCCGAGCTCTCGGCAGCCCAGCGATGTAGCAGGAATACAGCTGGGAAACACTTGATGCGTCTGCCTGGAATGTCATGAGACCCAAAACACCCAGAATTCCCGAATTTCCCACAGCAGCATAGCTCAAAAGCTCCTCCCCCCAAAATGCCTGAAGAACCTCAGCTCCCCTCAACGTCTTCACAGAGGGTTCCCCTGTGCCCCAAGGAGGGACCTGCTGCAGGACCCTCTGTGCCGCACTCAGGGATCGCTGCTAGGGGAGCAGCACCCACCGTGTCTGTGCCATGGCTGTTCTGAGAGTGCTGGTTCACATCAGCACTTTTGGTTTCTTTTGCCAAATTTCCCACTGTTTGGAGAGCAAATGGGGAGGTGGGATTTTGAAACATTGCTGAATTTAAACCAGGTCTCACCTTGCAAATCCTGTGTTGATGAGTCCTGCAGGGCTGGTGAGCAGAAGTAGTTAAAAGGCTCCATGAGAGAACACAGTGGGATTTGCTAGAAAATGGTACTTGATGCCTTTTGCAGCTCCATGAGCCCTTCCTGGGCTGACACAACCAGCTGCAGGGAGGGTCTGGCCAGGCTGGAGTGAAACCAAGGGCTGTGACTGCCATCGCTGCTGCTCAGGGTTGGATTAACTCACCCGCACAGAACGCGCTGTAGTTGAAGGGTGTCTCTGTTTTGTGGCTCTGCTTCTGGCCTGGTACACACAAGGGCTGGAGGGGTCAGTGCTGCCCCTGTGCACTGACATGTCTTCATTTGTCCCTTAGGAACAAACATGGCAAAGTGATCAAACCTCTGCAGTATCAGTCAACAGTGGCACCGGGCACAGTTGCAAGAGTGGAACCAAATATCAAATGGTTTGGTGAGTTTTGTCCAACTTCCAGACTCAGAAAGCTTAAAAACTGTTGAACTTTGTGTGTTGAAAGGTGTTAGTTTTGGAATGGTGGTCTGAGAGCTGTGTGGGATGGGTGCTGAATGGGAAGGTGAGGGACCCCCGCTGTGGTCAGCCCTCGCCTGTACCTGTGCTTTGGGGGTTTGCTTTCCACACACTCCTCTAAGGGTGGTTATTGTGGCTGCTGTGGCCATTCCCTGGCGTTTGCCCATGTGTATTGCTGTTAAGTGTCCTAGAGATACTTTTAAAATTTCATTTAAATGGTGGAAAAGAAAGGGATTGGCTGCCTGTTTGTGCTATTTGGGCTTGGTCTCAAGTAAAACCCTCTGGGTTTGTTGCTGGTATTTTTGATCCTAGATGGAAAGTTCATGTTTTATTAATGTCCCCAGGGTCTTTGGAGCAGTTAAGATCAGGAATGACCAGGTGTAATGTTTGTTTTTTACATGCAGGAAATACTCGTGTGATCAAGCAGTCATCCCTACAGAAGTTCCAGGAGGAGATGGAGACTGTGATGAAAGATCCTTACAGGGTGATCATGAAGCAAAAGAAGCTGCCCATGTCCCTGTTCTATGACCGGATCAAACCACACGTGGGTATCACTCGCTGTGCAGATGTGTGCACAGGGCTGCCAGGACAGTGATTTACCTGTGAACAGTTGTGCTGTCTCTGCTCAGTCTGGGGAAATACTGGGTTCTGAAAGCCTTAGGAGGGGCAGCTGTAGTGGATTCCTTTGGGGAAGGATGGTTCTGATTCCCTGTCACTTTGGGCATCGAGTGTGATGGTGAAGAAAGATACATTATTTAATAAAAATTATCATTTTCCAATAGGAAATTACCACAAAAAATCTCTTCTGTGGGGGTGGTGAGGCCCTGGCACAGGGTGCCCAGAGAAGCTGTGGCTGCCCCTGGATCCCTGGCAGTGTCCAAGGCCAGGCTGGACGAGGCTTGGAGCAACCTGGGATAGTGGAAAGTGTCCCAGCCCATGGCAGGGGTGGGACTGGATGGGCTTTAAGGGCCCTTACAGCCCAAAGCCTTCTGTGACTCTATGATAGGTTATGATATTATCATATTATGATCTAATTTCTGCTAGGTTCATGTGCCAGTTGATGTTCTAATGCTTCTAACAGCTCCTGGGCCCTTTTTGAGGCTGCTTTGCCCTGCAGACACTCATGCGATGAATTTGAACTCAAATACATGTGTTTTATGCTGTATCAGAAATTCTTGTTCATTCAGCCTTCATTTCTAGTACATCAGATTTTAGTTACTGCCATATTTTTTCACGGTGTCTAAACCATGATTTTGGATTCTTGGTAGCTGTTTTGTCATATGGAAACTTTCTAAGTTCATGCCATAAGAACGTTATTTAAATTAGGGGAAAAGTTGTGTTAAAATGTGCATTACAAAAACAAATTGCTGCTTTCAGCGATTGTTTGGTGTTCCAAGAAAAGCTGGCTTTCATTGCAAGCTTTAAATTCTACAATTTTGATTGTAATTATCCCTGACAAAAATCTGAGAACTTGGCGAGATTTGTGCTCTTGTTAGAAAAATAAGAAATGATCAAAGATAGCAGCTGAATTTTCATCGCAGTTGTTATATTGCATTTGACACCATTTATGGTGGAAGAACTGAAGCATGGTTCGTTGGCAAGTGCAGAATGTTTCGTTGCTTATTAAATATCCACTCTTGTGTTTTTCAAAGCTTGAGCTGGAAAACTCAAACTTTGTTAGGGAAGTGCCTGTCACTTGTTACAGGCTGCCAGGGCTGTGCTGAACTCGGGGCTCCTTCACTGTGTGTCACGAGAGATGGAAAAAATGGTGCTTGGGGTTTATTTTTTTTACCAACCTATTTTTCCTCAGACCTCCAGAGTTCACATTCTTGACACAGAAACATTTGAAACAACGTTTGGCCCCAAATCACAAAGGAAAAGACCAACTCTGTCTGCAAGTGATGTGCAATCTCTGGTGGAGAATGCTGAAGCCTCGTCAGAGTCTTATGACCAGGGCAAGGACCGAGACCTGGTGACAGAGGACACTGGTGTAAGGTGACTGGAAAGGAAAAATGATTCATTGTTTACATATATGAAAAGCCAGCCTTGTTTTTAAAGAAGCATCTGGTACCTCCATGAATGTTGTTACTGTGTGAGGAGTAAGGAAAAGGAGATCAGCTGAATATGAGATTTTAGCTAAATACCAACCATTACTTGGGCTGTGTCCCCTCTTTTGTCTGTAAATGGCTTTAGAGAAGAGAAGACCCTGACCCTGTATCTGTGGTTGCTGATGTTTCTGGTGATGTCTTCTAGGGATGAAGCACAAGAGGAAATCTTCAAGAAAGGACAGTCTAAAAGAATCTGGGGTGAGCTCTACAAGGTACATGTCATTTGGAATTTGCAGCAGTCACATCTGTCAGCCTTTACACAGTTAGGGGCTTCAGCACAGCATTGAAATCCTGTACAGCAACAATGAGAAAAACTCAGAGTAGATTTTCATTTTCAAACCTCTGCCTGACTGAGCTTGATTCTTGAGCTCTTGTCCTACAGGAACAAACATTCTTAAAATCCGTGATCTAGAAGAGGACTGGCAGAGTGAAGGTGTAAGTTTCTCTTGGATTCCTGGGTCTTCACCACAAGTAAAAGAGTCATGTTCCCTTAAGTTTCTTCAGACTTAAAACATCTGGCATGTTGATGGGGTCATCTTGGGAGAGTTCTGACCCTCAATTCTCCATGAGCTGCCATGGCTGCCAGAGAGCTGGAGACTGAGTGAATTGGGGTGGTATGAGCAGCTTGTGTGCTCTCAGTGACTCTTAGGTGTGAAATTGCTTGACTTTTTGCTCTGAATTTCTGGATGTAGCTTAAAACCTTTTCATTTGGATCTAAAAGCACTGGGAATGATTGAGCAAAACAGATTTCAGTAAGAGGCTGCCAAAACTGCAGGAAAAAGCTGTGAAACAAATTCACTTGGCTTGAAGCAAGTTGTAAAATGACAGCTCCCTGCTGTAGTTACTTAGTGGACTAACAGCAGGTTCCTGCTTGGTTATGTGTTTCATATTGATCCAGAAAACATCCTTTATACCCTGATCCATTATGAAATGGTAGAAGGGAGCTGTTGCTGAATGGATGACAAACACTGGGGGTTTGTGTGCTGCAGCACTTTAGTTTTCCCATTTGGGTCTAGTGTTTTCTTTCCTTGGTGCATAAGAACAGGTGAAAGTCATTCAGCTGTCCAGGCTGAATTTGGAGGGGATTTAGGAGAACAGAGAGTGGAGCATCAATGGATGTTAGTCTGAACTTCACTAGTCTGTGGGGAAGTAGCAGTTTGTGAAGGATACAAGGTTTTTAAATTAATGATGTAGTTTCTGATATGACTAGTTTTCATTTGGGAGGTACAGATATTTTGCTCTCTGTAAAATCCTTTACTTCTGTATGAATTTTTTATTTTTCAGGTGATTGATTCATCAGATGTTGTTGTTCAAGTTCTTGATGCCCGGGATCCCATAGGCACTCGTTCCCCTCATGTGGAATCCTACCTTAAAAAGGAGAAGCACTGGAAACATCTCATTTTTGTCCTGAACAAATGTGATCTCGTTCCTACTTGGGCCACTGTAAGCACAGTCCTGCCTATTATTTCGTGGACCTTCTTTGTTCCTGTTGTAGCTGTGCTGTAGCTCCGTGCCAGTCCCCATGCTGGTCTGGAAGGGCGTACTGCAACTGGGGCACTGGGAGTTTTCTGCTTGCCTGCAGTAAAAGTAACAATTACCGTGTAAATCTGTCCAAGTTTGGCCAAGTTGAGCAACACACACCAGCCACAAATTCCCTACTTCCTCTGTCTGGAGTTCAGTTCAGCTGTTGTCTCCAGAGTATGCTCAATGTTAGTCTGCCTAGGATCCATATCCACCTCAGCTGGTTTGCTTTATGTCATTAAACTAATGAGTTTTAGCTAGCAGCGAAGGCGTTTTTGGGAAACTGTTTGTCTTTTATACAAACAATACTCAGTGCTTTTAGCTGTTAGGTTGGGGAAGTGCTTCAAAGGTTCTTCCCTAGCAATGTTCATGGCTGGTTGCAGTTGTGAGCCCAGTGCAGATGCTGTGTCCTCTCTGAGTACATAGTGTCACTCTTCAGCCCAGGGTCTCTAACCCCGTCCCCTTTTGCCTCTCCAGAAGCGCTGGGTTGCTGTTCTTTCCCAGGAGTATCCAACACTCGCTTTCCATGCCAGCCTCACAAACCCATTTGGCAAAGGTGCTTTCATACAGCTCCTAAGGCAGTTTGGAAAGGTACAAAGTACAAAACAATTTTGGAGATCTGTGGTTGTTTGGGGGGATTACTGCGTGGTCTTTTGCTTTGTTAGCATTTGGGGTTCAGGACTGCAGTGGTAATTCAGGAGGTAATTCCCTCACTCCGAGATGTAAAAGGACGTGTTATTTCTCACCAGTTACACTCTGACAAGAAGCAGATCAGTGTGGGATTCATTGGTTATCCCAATGTTGGCAAGAGCTCAGTGATCAATACCCTGCGGTCCAAGAAGGTCTGCAGTGTCGCCCCCATTGCAGGGGAAACAAAGGTAGGAACGTCCCTGTGTTAAAGATATAAATGTGGTCGAAGGCAGAATTCATGTGAAATCAGCCTAATGACCTTGTGAAGTTCTGCACTGACCTGCCCAGGTTGTGTGACACCGAGGAGGGGCTAATGGACAGTCCCTGCTCTGAGGCACTGCTCTAGCAGCATTCCCAAATTCCCACTCTGCTGTACTGCAGTGCTGTGATGGGAGCGCTCAGCTGCCCTCGCTCCCTGTCTGTGCTCTCCTGATCCAAACTCTGGGTCAGGCTCTGTTTCTCTGACTCTGGTCTTCAAAAATTAAACAAGGACTGTGTGGAAGGCACGGATGGGGAACTGCTGATGTCTTTCAGGTCTGGCAATACATCACCTTGATGCGGCGGATTTTTCTCATTGACTGCCCCGGGGTGGTTTATCCATCAGGAGACTCGGAGACAGACATTGTGCTGAAGGGAGTGGTACGTGTCTGCACTGGATGCTGGAAAGCTTTCCTGTTGTCACTGTGATGGTCTTAGAGGAATGACTGCACACTTCCAAGGGTTGATCCTCTACCATGCTTTTTCAGGTTCAAGTTGAAAAGATTAAGAGCCCTGAAGACCATATTGGTGCTGTGCTGGAAAGAGCCAAAGCAGAGTACATCAGGAAGACATACAAAATTGATTCCTGGACGGATACTGAAGACTTCCTTGAGAAACTTGCTGCTAGGACTGGAAAATTGCTAAAGGTGCAGCATCTTCCTGCATTTGTGGGCTGGAAGAGCGTGTGGCCTGTTCTGAACATGGGAAATGGAATGTTTCTGTTGCTTACACGGCATGGGAGGGCTGTGTGCCCTGCAAACACAGACATAAATTGTTCCTGTGTTTTCTCAGGGTGGTGAGCCTGACTTGCAGACTGTGAGCAAGATGGTTCTCAATGACTGGCAGAGAGGCAGAATCCCTTTCTTTGTGAAGCCACCGAATGCAGAACCAGGTGAACCAGGTCCCCAGGTGAGAATGTGATGCTTGTGCTTCCTTTTCCCATGTATTTGATTTTCCTAGTGGTATTCACTGCTGCTTTTCCCAGAGTGCCATGAGACTTGGGCAGTGCATGTCCTGGGCTCTGCCTAAGCCTGGTCCTTCAGGTGACACTTGAATTTGGTGAGGACCGGGTAGCAGTGCTCTTTACAGAGATGTCTGAGCCATTACCGACTACCAGAAATGTCAGTAATCACATTGTCATCTTAGGCTTTTTCCGAAGAGAGAAAATGGAAATTGTTCCTGAAGATCGTGGGACAGACTTTGGGGATAATATATCCATGATGCTCTTCCTTGCAGCCTCCTGTGTTGGAAGCATCTGTGACATCCAGCCAAGATAGTACTGAGGAGAAAGTCTCTGAGTCAGTGGCATCAGGTGTGGAGCCAGAAGAGGGGAACAACACAAACACCGAAATCAGGCAGCTCATGTCCCACGTTCGGCAGAACTTCGGCAGGATTAATGTTGCACCTCAGTTCTCAGAAGAAGACCTGGTTCCTGTGGATATGCCAGGTTTTGATGACACAGACAATGATTCCTCTTCAGAGGAGAAGCAGGAGGAGGAGGAGGAGAAAGAGAATGAGCAACATCAGGATCCGGGAGAGGAGGAATTGCAGGTGGTTGCACCAGGTGCCCAGGAGAGCTCTAAAGCAGTTCTTAGGGCTTTGGAGGACAAGATTGCAAAATACAAAAAATTCCTGGATAAAGCCAAGGCCAAGAGATTCTCAGCAATAAGGTACCTGAATCTGTACAATACATTGCAGGGGGGAAAAGGATTGATGAGGCTCTGCTGTAGTTTGACTCCATTCCTGACTTGCTTAAGTTCCCCTGTGCTGCCACACACAAGTTGCCACAGCTTATCTGGCTTAGCTATAAGGGCTGGAAATTTGGCCAAGTAGCAGTTTGTTTTTGAAAGATTATTCCAAGAAGTGCTATTTACCAGCAAATTTAAAATGTTCTCACTTTTGGAAAGCTGCCTCTTAAACTATGGATTAAAATTACCATTATCTTGGTACTCTGGGCAGCAATACTGCATCCTCGGATCTCTCCTTGATGTTGCGTGATACCAAGGCTGGATATGCCTGGGTCTTCGTGCGTGTGCAGAGAATCCTGCCCATATAGCTGGCCCAGTTTTAGCAAAGCTCACTCACCAGCCTTGTGAGGACTGAGATTTCAGGGTTTAAGTGCTACATTTTCTCTCTCATATAGCGCACAAGCACAGTAACTCCAGTAACTGACAAGGGTACTGCAATATTTTGGTGCAAAAACTGTGGCTTTGGTGCTGACGGGGGACTGGGATCTGCTGGAGTCTGATGGCTTCTCAGAGGTGGTCACAGTTTGTATTACTGGTTTTATCTTCTGTAGAATCCCTAAGGGACTGAGTGACAAAGTGTTTGCAAAATCCATGCAGAAGGCTGAAGAACCCAAAGAAATTGAAGACAGAGGTAAAACATGGCGTTAAGGGGAGAAGCATCCATTGGATCCTGCGTGCAAGTTTTTTTCCCCTAAAACTACTTAAATCTCCCTTCAGCTGACCCAAGGGCTGCTGCTGAGCTGGTGTAGCCTTCCTATAGAACACTTGTGTGATGGGAGACATCCCTCTTAGTGAGGGAAGATACAGTGAAGGCAAGTGTTGAGTTCCTGGGCTCTGGGCAGGCTGCAGCCAGAGGAGCTCCCCGTCCCTGGGGTGTTACACAGGAAGGAGTGGACGGGGTTTGGGATGTTATAAAAGCAGAGATACTTCAGGCTATAGGTTTTACTATAGCTTCAGTTGCTGTAGTCAGTTTGAGTAAAGGCACAATCAGGTGGGAGAGCCCCGTCCTGACAGGACTGCGGAATTCTCCTGGACTTGAATGGGGCTGGAACAATCTGCTTCTTGAGAGCAGTTTTCACTGTAATAGCTGGTGAGTCTCTTGCGAGGAACATTCATGTTGTTTGGGTAGAAACTCTTAAATACAGCCAAGGGAATATGTTGCTCAAGGAGTTGAGATGGTGATCTCAGCCTGAAGTTCTTCAAACAAACGAGTGTTCTGGAAGATAGCAAGTGTGTGATCTCTGCTGTTTGCAGGCAGCAGAGAGAAGAAAAGAAAGAGGAAAGCAGAAGAGGAAGGTGATGATGATGATGATGATGATGACCAGTTGGGTAAACAGCCTTGTAAGAAACTCACATCCAAAGAAGTAAGTGTGATTTCCTATAGTACAACTGAGCGGGGAAATAAGCTGGCTTTTTTATCCTTGGATTGCCTGTTATCACTAAAGAGCTTTGAAACTTTGGGCATGAACACAAGGGGAATGAAAACTGATTCTGTTATGAATATTCTGTCACAACTTCTGTCACACCTCTCTTACCTGACTATGCACACCGGATTGCATCTTGTATCTTGCTGACTTCCTCTGTAAAGACTGAAGTGGAGCTTACTCTTGTAAGAGCTGGCGGGCATGGGTTCCGTATAGAGTCACATTAGTAACATTATGTTTGAAGTTATTTATTTTACTTAAGGCATGTGGAATGCGAAGTGAACACCCATTGGAGAGTTGCAGACACTGAGGCTCTGGATGCTGGGGATTTGCTAATGTGTTTTGTGTTTGCAGAGGAGACGAGCCGAGAGGCAGCAGCGCTCCAAGAAAGTCGGAGTCCGGTATTATGAAACTCACAACGTGAAAAATAAGAATAAGAACAAGAAAAAATCTGGCTTAGAGGAACAAAGATCAAAGCACAAAAAATACAAACATAAGCAATAGCTGCTTATTCTATTAAATTTTACATAAAACAGCTCTAGTATGCGGTGGCTTTTTTTACTATAAAACTTGTGGTTCCTGTTCAAAGCCCAGTGTGACCGGTCTGTCCTGGCCCCAGGAGCAGCATCTTTCTTTGTTTCTGCATCATCTGAAAGTTCTTTGTGCAGTTGGAGCTGATGGTATTTCTACATCGCCATCCCAGGCCAGCAAACACTGCAGTAGCCAAACAGCTATTCCAGTGTGGCTCAGTGGTGGGGTTTGGGTGGGTTTTTTTCTGGAAATTGGCTTTATGGGGTTTTTCACATGACTACAGGGAATTCTCTTTCCCATGTTCACTTGCTATGTAACCAGCTGCTTACACAGGTACCTCAAGCAGGGGTTTCATTTGCTTCCATTGAGAAGTGAATCTGTGACTGCCATCGTGCCCCTTCATTTCACTAGAAATGAGCACACCCAGAGCTTTGGTGTCACCTGTGCTCAGTTACTGATGGTGGTTCTGACAGGGGATTTTGATATACAGTTGACACCAGCTTGCAGGTACGCAAGGAAATACCCCCATGACACCTGTCCAAGAGTGAGCTGCCATTTCTTGGTGCATGTGACTTACATTTCTTGTAGACACTTTTATATTGTTTCTGAATCTTCTACAACATTTTCAAATTAATAATGTCAGAAGTTTGCATTTAAAAATGTTTATTAGTTATTGCTTTGAAGGTCATTAGCACGTTGCCAACAGGCAAGTCCCAGACAAGTTCACTGTTCAAAGAGCTGACTGCTGAGATGGCACTGAAAGAGGGAACAGTAATTAATGAAGCTCTTGAATTTCAACTCTTCAAGAGAGAAAGAACACAGTTACACTGCCTGCTGTTACTGGTAAGTGAAAACTCAAGATTGTTTTAGGAAGACAAATCTTTGTCACTAATTGCAAGCTTCTTGCTCTGACAGCTCTTCTGAGCCTGCCTTGAGGACAACAGAACAATTAATTCTTTGCTGCAACAATGCTTTCAAGTTGAGTCTGAAAAACAAATGAGACAGTGAGACAAATTAGATTCCCTAACCTAAAAAATAAACCTGCAGTGCTACGAAGGGCTAAATTTTCTGTTGGATGTTCACAGTGAGGAGCTGAGGGATGCTGCACTGCTTCCAGGAGAGCCAGGCCAGATTTGTTCCCCAGCCATTCCATTCCTACATGTTTTATAAATTAGTTTGTCGTTCCTGGCATGCACACTTGTTGCATTCTGAGGAGAACAGAGCTGGCCTTGGCTCCGTACAATGGGAGACTCGGTTTAGAATGTGAAGCATCAAGGGGGAAATTAAATAAAAGCTGTTGAAACAGTGGTCTGAATTCTCTGATTTCAGGCTGGACTATGTGAGCTAAATTAAGTATTTGGCTCTCTAGCATTTGGAACACAAACTGACTCTGGGACAAGAGTAACTGGGAACAGCAAGTTTTGTGATTACTGAGACAACTTGATGCCAGTTAGTGGATTGATGGGAGCAGCCACCACAATAACCCACAGCAGCCACCACAATAACACACAGCTGGTGAAGTACAGGTTCTTCAGGGAAGAAATGGATTCAGGGGCAACACACATCTGATCTAAGATTTTGTGTCCTAAAACATTCCAAGGCAGCCTGAAAATGTGGGTTAGACAGTAGGATCTGCAGGAAAAGCAGCTTGCTCTAAGGGAAATATTTTTAGCTGTAGCCAGAAACATTTGATGTTGTTCAGGGTGACATTCTTTCCTTACTCAAAAGATGTGGGATTTTCTTCCTTTTAAAAACAAAGTACAGAGCAGAAGCTCTGTTCTCCCCAAAGCCACATGCACAAATAATTATCCAGTCCCTGCACAGTAGTTCTTGGGTAATATTTAATGTTAAATGGCGTGTTGTGTTACTAGGGCTTTAATGGTTTTAATGAGAATTTTACCACTAGTATTTGGAATTCTGGATTGTTACTGACCTTCAGCTGCTGGTTTGTCCGTTTGAGGAACAGAACCTCTTCGCTGTGTTTCTTCTCTTCTATTTCTCGCCGTTCATTTTCTTGCCTTTCAATAGCCTCACATTTTGCTTTCTCTTCGCTCACTTGTTTTTCCAGCTCCCTGTTTTCCTCTTCCAGCTCTGCAATCTTTGAAAACAGTATGGATGTCTCAAGTTTTGTTGGCAAATAGTCAATGTGCAGCTAAGACGGGACAAAGGTGTGTGTAGTACAGTCTTTAAAGCTGTAGAACAACCTTCAGAAGTGCAGCTAAGCCCAAGGACAGTGAGCCGAGTATTTTGACGGTCTTTGCTGCCATCCCGTGGAAATGGAAACAAGGGATTTAAGGATATAAAATTTGCTGTCATGTTTTGTATCACATGCAGAATGTTCACCCCATCTGTCATGGGGTGAACAGCCCCACTCACCCTTTTCTCCATGTGGGCCTTGCCCTGCTCAGCCTGCAGCGCCTTGCGCACGCCGAAGGCTACGCTGCTCTCGTACAGCGCCTGGTAGGCAGACAGGGTCAGCTGGAGCTCGTCCCGCACCCGCAGCAGCAGCAGCCCCCGCTCTGCACAGCTCACCGTGGTCTGGCGGATCAGCTCATCTGCAAATAAGAACAGTAGCTGCAATGCCTTTATCTCGGAGTGCTGGACACACACAGGGCCAGAGCTGCTCTTCTTACCCATTCCCTGCACCACACAACCAAGAATTTACTAGAGAGTAATAATTGATTTGTTTTGTTACAGTGCAGCTGTAGCATTAAGTGCAGCAGGTAAAAGCCGAGTGATGGTACAGCCCCTCAGGTAATGCCAGTGATGCTGATCTCCTAAAGCTGTAACAGCAAACACTTAAAAATGTTTAATGACTTGCTGCAGTTATGGGGGAGCTTTCAGAGGATCCTGCTCTCCAACCCGTGGCCATCCCTTGCCTTTCAGAGACCAGCGCTATGTCAGTAGAGTGTAAGATATACACGAGTTTAAGTTACTTTAAATAAACTGTTGGTTTAAGTGCAACTAAGAGCACGATTAAGAGGATTTTAAGCTGGTGTTGATGTGTAGGCATCTCCTGACAGCCTGTCCTTTGAGTGTCAGCTGTGTGAGGAGCACGAGCACCGCGGGCACTGACCGAAGCACTGTGTGTAGAGCTCCCTGCGCACGGGGCACAGCCCGGTCTCCCGCGCCTGCCGCTGCTGCAGCTGCCGGTCCAGCTGCTCCTGCAGCAGCACGACGTCCCGGCGGGTGCTGGGCGCGGTGGACACCTCCTGCACCCAGAGCTTCTGCGCCTCCTCCCACTCCCTGCCAGAGAAGCACCGGCCGTTACCGGAGTCACCGGGCGCTCGCCGGCCGCTGCCGGCCCCGGCCCAGCCCCGCTCACCGCGGCGGCAGGATGGCGTTCAGGAGCTCCTGCGGCTGCTGCGTGGAGGGGATGCTCGCGGGGGTTCGCGGGGGGGTCCCCTTCAGCGGGTGACCCTGCGGGAACAGGAGAGGACAGCGCCGTAGGAGCGGGCGGGGGACCGCGGTCCCCCCGGCCCGCTCACCCCCAGCGGAGCGCGGTATCCCCCTGCGTGCCCCCNGCCCCACGCTCGGCCCGGCCCAGCCGCTCACGCCCCCCCGTTGTTCCCCAGGTCGCCCCGGCGACGGAGCCGGTCCGGGCGGAGGAGCCGCTCCCCGCGAGGCAGGAGGAGCCGCAGCCACAGCCCGCACCACGGCGCGGTGAGGGTGAAGCAGGTAAATGGTGCTGTCAGTACAGAGGGACCCTGCGGGCGCCGCAGCGGACGCAGTTCCCGGAAACTCGGCCGTGCCGGGTACAGAAGGCGCCTCTTCACTTGTCCGTTCAGACTGGGCCCTGCATCGTGTCCCATGAGCAGAGGGAGGATCTGGGCAAGTCAGGAGCTCTTGCCGCCCAGCTCAGGTTGTGCCACCAGTGACTGGAGCTCCTGTTCGATCCCAGCCTGTGCCACAGCACAGGCGTCCCTGGGAGCTGTGTCCTTTGCCCGGAGCAGGTGACACTGCCTGTTTCTTGTGCTTTATTTGGTGCCAATTGTGGGAACCCAAGTAGTTTGGCACGGAAATCTGTTCCATGTTGTGTCAGGTCTGCCCACACATGTCCCAGTGTGTGTTTTCCATTTGTAGGATTGGGATTTTCTGAAAGGCCAAGGTAGGTCTGCTGCTCTTTCATTCTGATTGTCCTTTCCAGGAGCGAGATGATCACTGTCGCAGGGGGAACGAGGAGCGGAAGCAGAGACACCCATCAGAGCAGGAGCACCGGCGGGACAGGAGTGGCGACCGGGACAGGCACAGGGACCACTCCGACAGAAAGAAGAACCCCAGTGACAGGCTGGGAACTCGCAGCCACGAGCGGGACATGCAGAACCTGCGGGAGCAGCAGGCAGAGAGGGAGTTCTACAATGAGAGGAGGCGAGAACACCGACAGGGCACTGAGGTCAGCGGTGACCAGAACCCAGAGCTCCGGCAGTCCGAGAGCAAACCGAAAGAAAAAGCTGCTGTGAACAAGGAGAAGCCAAGCTTCGAGCTGTCCGGGGCACTGCTGCAGGACACCAACACGTTCGGGGGGATGGTGGTCAAGTACAGCGAGCCCCCCGAGGCGCGCATCCCCAAGACGCGCTGGCGCCTGTACCCCTTCAAGAACGACGAATTCCTGCCGGTGATGTACATCCACAGGCAGAGCGCCTACCTGCTGGGCCGGCACCGCCGCATTGCCGACATCCCCATCGACCACCCCTCCTGCTCCAAGCAGCATGCCGTCTTCCAGTACCGGTGAGTAGCTTGGGAGTGTGGGAAGGAGAACAGCACACAAACGAAACGCCTTGGAATGCGTGGCTGGGAGGGGCGAGTTTGCTGTCAGTACGTTAGAAATGGAATTTATGTGTGACTGCTGCGGATCATCCCAGCAGTGCTCAAAAATACCTGAAATTCCTCTAATTTAGCCACAAGCAGAGAAACCATATAGCAGGGTTAGACACAGAATGGGGTGTGAATCCAGGCTGGAATAACCTACCAGGTGTGATTGACAGTAAAAGCATTTCAAGAAAAGGTTTGTTGGTTTGTTTTCTCACAGTGAGGGCAGCTCACTGATGCAGAGGGGGCTCCTGTTGCTGCTGCTGACAGCAGTGCTCTCTTGGAGAATAGCCCAGCTCTCTTGGAGAACATCTGTCCCAGTGCAGGAGTTGCTGTGTTACATCACTGGAGGTTTAGGGAATGATACAAATTCTCTCACAACCTGCTCTGTCTCACACAGTTTCTTGTTGCTCTCATTGGGCTGTTCTGATCTCGGGACGGATGAGTGTTCACTGCACAAACCGACCTGCTCGTGGAGCACAGTTTCTGTCTCACCTGTTTTTGGAGCATATTTCCTGTCTCTCTGGTGGTTCAGCCAGTGTTTTTGTTTTCCAGGCTGGTGGAGTACACCCGAGCTGATGGCACCGTGGGCCGCAGGGTGAGGCCCTACATCATCGACCTGGGCTCGGGGAATGGCACCTTCCTCAACAACCAGCGCATCGAGCCCCAGCGCTACTATGAACTGAAGGAGAAGGACGTGCTCAAGTTTGGGTTCAGCAGCAGAGAGTATGTCCTGCTTCATGAATCCTCAGATAAATCTGAGGCCAATGCAAAGGACGATGATGAAGATGAGGAGAAGGAGGAAGAGTCTGACAGTTAACGGATGAGGAAGACGCTGGGGAGGGGCAGAGGAGAGAAACTCCTTGCAATTGAACGGGACTGAGATGTGAACACAGAGCATCGCAGCACTGATGCCTCTTGTTGCCTTAAAGTCCTTTCTCTGTTGCTGGTCTGTTCCCATAGTTTGTTTTGGGGGACTTCGCTCATTATTCGTCTTTGATAGTTTTGCATATCAGGAAATAGAGCTTTACTTCTATTTTATTTTTCCCCCAACAAGCCGAAGAGCACCTGGACGTGAAAGCTCTGGTGCTGGAAACCCTCCACAGATGTTGCCAGACTCTTCCAGCAAACCATGTCAAACACAGACAGCATCTAGAAAATTATTTTTGTGACCTGTTTTGTTACAGCCCTTTGAAAATGCTACAGACTGAAAGGTTAGTTAAAGAGTACCTGATGCACATCTTGTTCAGTAGTTTGCCAAATTCCTCTGCCTGTTGGGGGTTCTGACAGGAGAATTTACCCGGATCACTGCTGAAATGGCAGAAACGTGGCAAAGACCCTCATGTGTTCATATGTTTTGGCTATTTAATTTGCTTCATGGTGATTGAGGGATGGGCATTTCAGTGGAATTCTGCCTGGAAATCACAAAGGAATGTGAAACAAAAGTTAAACAGTTCCTGGAATTTCAGGTGATGAGACTGTGACTGAGGGCTGAGGGCCCCCAGTTTCCTGTTCCCACACACGATGCTGAAACTGTCCTGGATGTGGAGTGTCTGGGTTGAACGCTGGAGCCATTATTTCTGACCCCACCCCAGGGTTCGTTTGTGTCACACAGAAACACCTTTGATTGGGTGATGTGTTTTAACCAGAGTTTGCACTATTTAAGTTCTCTTTTTATAAAAACTTACCCAAGTCCCTTGTTTAACACAGTCTTCTCCCTGTAAAGAAATGAGTGTTTAGGGAGAGAAGCACCAGTCCCACTCAGTGGGAGTTGCATAGTCTTTGGTGTCTCCTCCATGTTGCTTTATGTTAAATGTGTATGTCCCAGACTTTACCGATTCACCTGGGTGTTTGTGGTCTCATCTGTTCGTCCCTGCTGTGTACGGACTGTACACAAACGGTGCTTGTTGTACACATTGATGGTGTAAATATGGGGCATTGCTGTGGGATTTCACACGGGTAGGATGGAGTTTGAGCAGGAGGAGCTCCTTTATATCTACTCCAAGGGTTTTTAAATAAACAATTTGTAAATTTAGCTGTGATTACTTTCAGTTGTAATATTTTTCTAGTGTCTTGTTTTTTTCCCTTGAAATAGATGAAGTTTCAGTACTTGTTTCTGTAGTAAAGAAACCAAATAACTTAAAAACTGCACGATTTGTGTACTGGGGAGGCTGTTAGCACTGGAGGTTTGTATCATCCCCCTTGGCCGGGCCTTTCTCACCTGAGTGTGGCCAAGGTGGCTCGTTCTGTGTCCGCTGCCACGGTTCACACAGGAATGCGAAGTGACGTCATTGCTGTACTGCGAGAGGGCAGACCGGCCCCCCGAGTGTCAGTGCAGAGGATCGGAACGACATAGCGTGATAGGATCATAGAGGGGTTTGGCTCGGAGGGACCTTGCAGACCGCAGAATCACGGAATCTCTGGGTTACCGAGGCCGGTACGTCACTGCCGTGCTGTGGCCNCCGGCCCCGCCATCGCGCCTGTCTCTGTTTCAGGAACTCCAACAGCAAAAACGACCGGAGGAACCGCAAGTTCAAGGAGGCCGAGAGGCTCTTCAGCAAGTCCTCGGTCACCTCAGCAGCGGTGAGTGCCGGGATGAGCAGATGCCCCTGTCCCCGTGCCCACCCCTCTCCTCATCCCTGTCCCCATCCCTCTCTCCATTCCCATCCCTTTCCTTGTCCCCATTCCTGTTCCTGTTTCATCCGCATCCCATCCCCATCCCTGTCCCTTGGTGCCCCAGTCCTGCCATGATCACCTCAGAACAACTTCCCCATTCGCAGTGCCGTACCTGCACTGGCTCCCTGACCCGAGCATCCCCATCCCACCCTGCAGCCTCTTCCAAAGCCCCTTTTCCGGGTGCCTGGGGGGTGGGAGGACGCCTGTCACTGGCGTCACTGCCGTCCCCTGGCTTTATCTCTGCTGCAGACCCCCGGTGCCACGTGCGGCCACGGGCACTTCAGAGGGACGTGTCTGTGATCTGGGCTCCGTGCTTTGAGCACTGGGAGGTGAATCCCTGCCTGGCTTGACATCCCGTTTGGTTTTCCAGGCTGTCAGTGCGTTAGCTGGAGTCCAGGACCAGCTCATTGAGAAGCGTAAGTCTCTGTCATTTTTCTGTGAATTTGGGAAGAATTACACACTCCCCACTGTTCAGCCCTGTCTCAGCCTTACAGATCTGGGCTGGCCTCGGGCTCCTGTTCCCAGGCCCTGTGTCTGCTGCCCTCAGGCTGCTCTCAGCTGTTGACTTACCAAGTTCCTTCCATGCTCAGCAGGGGTTTGTTGTGTGTAAAAGGGATTGAAATTGGTTTGGTGCTCTTTGGAGGAAGAGGCCAGATGAGCTGAAGCACTGCGTCGTGGTAGATGTGTCGGTCACAGGAGATGTGGGGAGAGACCACTCACCTCCAGGATATTTAAAAACATTTTTGTGATCAGCACCAAATAGGATGTGGATCCAGAGAGCCTCAGTGCTGAGGAGCAGCTTCCTGTCCATCCTGCAGAGTTGTTTCCCAGGTTCTGTGATTCACCTCCTGGTGCTGCAGGGCTCAGGTGTCTCTGCTGCTGTTCTGGGATTGTTTCTCCCACTCAGGGCTGTGCCAGGGCAGCTGGGAGTTCACCCTGGTGCTCACCTGGGTCTGTCCTGCTTTAGGGGAGCCAGGCAGTGGCACAGAGAGTGACACTTCTCCAGACTTCCACAACCAGGAGAATGAGCCCAACCAGGAGGATGCTGAAGAGCTAGATGGCTCCGTGCAGGGTGTGAAGCCCCAGAAAGCTGCTTCCTCTACTTCCTCTGGGAGCCACCACAGCAGCCACAAAAAGCGAAAGAACAAAAACAGACACAGGTCAGTGGGACCAGCAGCCTCCTTGCCACACCTGGACAGTTGGCTGGGGCTGGATTGAATTTATTATCTGAGGGGAACCAGTAACATGTTGGAATAATGGGCAGCTGGGGTCAGTTGTTTGGGTGGTTTTCCTGGTTTTGGAAGAGGAGGGGAAAGTGCTGAGGAAGATAAACAAGCAGCACAGGGTGCTCACTCCACCTGTGGCACAGCCGTGCTTCTGGACAGCTTCTTCAGCTCTCCCGTGTCCCCAGGATAAAGCTTATTCCTTCCAGCAGGTCCTGACCTCCTGAGCTTGCTGCTTGGTTTCTGCAGAGCCCAGTAGGACCAGGAGTGTTAGTGCTTTCTTTAAAGGAGGGTGAAAAGCAAATGGGAGTGTTCTTGGGGTTTTGGACACTCCCAGTATCTGGATTTCCACTGCAGCCCCTTCCAGCTCTCACATCTCAGCCGAGTCTCAGTACTGGCATAGAGGAGTTGCTGTGTCACCTTCACCTTCAGAGTGTTTGTTATTAAACTGACCTGAAATTCATGTGAAACAGATTTCTTGAACTCTTTTCTGATTGGATTTACCTGTCCAGCTCTGCCCCTAAGGTGTAATAAGGGCAATGAGCTGGTCCCTGTGCCCTCAGCCCAGGCTGCTGGCAGTGACAGTGCCTGTGAGTCAGGCCATGAGGGGGAAAATCATGGAGAGGAGCCACTGCAGAGCTGCACCTCTCTGGAAGGATTGCTGAAGCCGGGGCCTAAGGATTTAATAGAAGTAATGGAGCTTTTAAAACTCCTAAGCGTCTGTGCTGGCTCTGAGCTGTTTGCTCTGGCTAGGGATGGGCTTTCCTCTTTAAGGGACCTGCCACACAATTAGAGAAAGGGTTTAAAGTGGTAAAAGTTTACAAGGGGGGGTGGGGACAGTTGGGGTGGGGACACGGTAGGTACAATGCTTGAAAAATGCTTAACTCCTTTTTTGCTTTACTAAGTGTTGAGTCATTGGCATGTCTTTAATTCTTAGGTCAGAATTTCCTTCCTACAGCAGCCTGAATTGGGCAAATGTCCAAAAGGACTGGATGTCCCTTTGGTTCCTCATGAGCTGGGAATCCAAAGAAGTTCAAATCTCTTTTTTTGCCTGTAGATATTTGGAAGAAGTTCAGGAATAACACAAGAAACTACATCCGTGAACAAGTCCAGAGAAACAACCTGTAAAACTGAAGTACATCTTAAGAAAACTGCCATTTCAAACAAATTATAAAATATTCTCCCAGGCGCTTCCCTGGACAAAGCATGGCCAGCAACATGGTGGGGTGCAGGGCAGGTGCTGGAACTGACATAAATCCTTTTGCTCTGGTCCATTACCCGGACTTTAGGGACAGGAGCTGGGGGAAAGCTGCCCCCCAGCAGGTTCTGTGGCTCTGGGTTCCTTCACATCCCCCTCTGCAGCTGTGGTGGCTGCTGCCAGGCTGGGCTGTTGGACAGAGGAGCCCTGCCCTGCTCACCTGTGGCAGCTCCTGTGTTCCCAGGCCCTGTCAGACACTCCGAGGGGTTCAGTGAGGCAGGAACTGACTGTTTGTAATGCTTAGCAAGGCCAGATAGATAATTAAAAAAGATAAAAAGATAATTAAATTTGTCTGTAATAAAAGCTCTGTTAAAATTGTGATTGCTGTTACTGACTATCCCCCAAATTTTGGCAGATAAGACCAAGCAATTTTCAAGTATATTTAGGCTTAAAAACCCCAGCAACAACCCAGTACCTGATCATGCAGCCAGGGTGTTCCAGGCCCCGCAGCCCCGCAGGTGCTCCAGCCAGACCTGTGGGTCTGTCCCCTGAGGAGTCTGGCATGAAAAAGAGAAAAATAAAAAAAAATACTGGCTTTTCTCTTTACTTAGAAGCTCTTCTGTTTGCCAGCACAACTCTGAGTTTCACTCCCCCGTTCCTGGAGAACCGGGAGGTGCTGGGAAAGGCCCCTGCAGGAGCACGGCCTCTCTGGGTTCCCATGTGGGGAACTGGGTCAGCACGGGGACGTTTGGCTTCAGGTGCACACAGGGCCTCAGGTGTGGGTTACACAGGCTGTGCTGTCCTCCTGCTCCCTCCCACACCACAGGAAGGCCAGGGTGGATATTTTCTATGTGCTCTGCTGTTTTCACGGCTAACAAGTGTTTGAGGGAACCCAGTGCTGTTTCCTCCTAGCAGTGCAGTCCTGGAATGGGATTCCATGATCAGTCCTTCCTGACCAGTGTCAGCTGTGGACAGAACTGTGTCTGGAGGCCATACTGTGGCCCTTGTATGAGGGGGTGGGACAGGCACCAAACTGCTCAGCTCTGGCCAAATGTCCCTGGGCTGCCATTGCCGGGGGCAGCAGCGCTGGGGGTGTGGGGGGAACAGCCCAGGCCAGGGTTGGGCACCAAGTTCTGTGTCACCTCTGCCTGAACCAGCTTTGCCTTGCCCTGGCAGCCCAACCCCCTCCCCAACTCCCCTGCTTCCTGGCCCCTCACTTTGGTTTTCCAAGCCCTGGGGTTCCTCTCCTGCCCCTGAGCTCTGCCCTCTCGGGGTCTGGCAGCTGCCCCTCTTTCAGCTCCTAAAATCCCCTGCATAAGCCAAACCCACCTCTCTGCTAACACCTCTTGTTCCCAGAAATCCAGTGGGGAGGGGGATGCTGGATTGCCAGCCCGGAGTGCTTTTTGTGCCCAGTCCTGGTTAAGATATCTGAAGAACTTAATGGTGTTTGAACACTGGCTTTATTATTTATTTTATTTTATTTTTTAGCAATCTCGCTAGGGTGGCTAATCAACTAATTGATTTAATTCATTAGTATATTAATTTCTATTGCTTTCTTCCTTTCAAATGCTGCCCCTCAGCCCGTCTGGCATGTTTGATTATGACTTTGAGTAAGTTTGACTTGAATTAGTACTTGTGCTGTGTTGTTAGTGTGTAGACACTGATGTGCCTTTTGAGACCCTGCTAACCCCTAGTTTATCTGTTTAATTGTAGGTATGTATATTAGGTTAGGCTGGGAAGTTTTTTTTAAAAACAGAAAAGCGTGATGGAGGTAACATTTTATTTAATAACTTCAGCAAATTATAAATTAACTTCACTCTTCTTTACCTTTCTGTTTCATATTTAAATAGATAAAACTTTTTAACTTTAAAACTTAGTTTTAAAACTGATTCTTTTGGCTTTGCTGCTTAAGGAGATTAGTATAGACTTGGATATTTCCTTCTGGAAAAATGTACTAAACTCAATACCTTTGGCTCATATAATCCCTGTTACCCTAACTCCTCTCTCTATCCAAGTAAATAACTCTCACACTATGTCTGGATAATTACCCGTGGCATAGTTACACCTCTGACAGATTAAATTAACATAGAGCATGCCTAGTTCCCCTTGCTCACCTGCCTAAGTGCCCTGTGATTGATTGTGCCCCTTGATTAACTCTGTCTGGGAGTGGCTGGAATCTGCTTTTTGGCAAATAATAACTCCACTCTCCTCTGCTGCTCTCGTGCCCAGTAACCCTGGGACAGTGCCCTGGCTCAGCCAGTTGGAAATGGATGGATTAACCGTAGTCTCTGTCGTAGCTGTGCCCTGTGCAGTAGCTCCGGTGTTGGGTCAGGTATTGACATGGACGTTTCTCTTGTCTTTCCAACCACAGGATTGATCTCAAGTTAAACAAAAAGCCAAGAGCTGTAAGTATCCGTGCTCTGTCTGTGTTTTCATTGTTCACCGGAGGGGCTGGCTGACACCCAAGCTTAAAAAACCCTCCTGCCGCTGTCATTTAAGTTCTTATTGTCATGGTTGAGGAGTGTCACAGTGTGAGATCGGCATTGTCCCCTGGCTGTAACAGCAGCTGAGCCCAGGTGGGCTGTTGTGAGCCCGGGTCACAGATAACTCTTGTGTGCTTCTCATGGAAAAAGCTGTTCTGCATCCTGTTATCTTGTCATGATCTGGAGCATCAAAAGCATCTGGTTTGAGTTGATACTCAAGGTTGCAAGGGTCCCTCCTTTTCAGTGTTTAGCTACTAGAAAAGAATCTGGTTTGCGTGCAACTAGTGGTGTGTGAGATGAGAGAGGACTGAGACCCCCAGCTCCGAGAGCAGAATCGGAGGTGGGAAGCTGTTAACGTGCCTGTGCTGTCCTTTCTCTGCAGGACTACTAGAGCCATCAGTGCTGATGCTCCTGCGATTTAGGTCTGTGACTCCCCACTGAGAAGCTCCGAAGCAGGATGGCAGCTGCAGCAGGAGTGACTCACTCTAAGGGACTTGGATGGGGGGAGGAAATCCTGGACCATGTACTTTGCATCATTTTTAAATCACCTGAGTTGCAGGAAGACGAAGGTGGTGTAGTAGTTGTAGTAGTTCTGAATTCCTGACTGTTGTGTGCTTCCACCTTGGTCGGGAACTTCCTGAAACGGCTGATACTGCTGCCCCCTGTCACCTGCAGACCCACAGAGAGGCATTTCCTTTTCCACTGGAACTGGGGTAGGATTCAGTGTGTCCCATCCATGTTGTGAGACTTAGATTACTTTTGTTGCTGATATTTAGCTTTGCAGGTTTGTTTTTTGGTTTTGTTTTATTTTGTTGGTTTTGTTGTGCTTTTTTTAAAGCTGAAGTGTATGGTTACAAGTTGACTTTGGGTTTCTTTGTTAAGTCCGTGTAGTGGAAGGTTCTTCATTTTGTGGAGCAGCTCTTTTGAGTCTTACTCAAGCAGAGAAGAAGGTAGTTTAACCCTTTTCTCTTACTTTCATTTTAAACACTATCTCCCGATATTCCTCAGTGCATTAGGTGCAGGAAGGGCCAGAGCTCAGAGCCAGTTCTTCGCTGTCGCTGACTTTGGGTGGGTTCTCTTTTTAATACAAACTTCTGTCATTTGTACATAAACAATAAAAGTTCCATGTTTGTCTCTTCTCATGGTTTATTCAGTCCAAACTTTGACTCTTGGTGCTGTTTTAGTCTCCACCTGTGTTACGAGGACTTAGCTGGAATTCTTCCCCTTTGGCACTGGAGCTGTTCCTTGTCCCATGGCCCATGGGAGGTTCACTTGGTGCTTTCTCTCCTCGGGGTAGCTGTAACTAAGTGCTGCAGGGAGTGCCAGGCTCTAATCTCCATTGGTGTTTGGCTGATCCTGCTGCAAGGCAGGACTGGGATGTCCATGGTTCTGCTGGTGAGGGCATATTGCTTGCAGATCAGGGCTGAGCCAGCTGGATTGTCACTGGAGCAGGGCAGAGGGGTGAGGGCCGGGTGCTTCTCACAGCAGCCAGGTCAGAAGCTTGGTGTTGCTGTTGAACTGAGCTTTGCTTTGCTCAGCATGGGGAGTTGCCTTCTTTATCGGTGCTGGGATGTGTTTGTGTAATCCCTGCTGCTGGAGGGAGATGTGGGAAAGGGGCCATGGGACAGGAGTGTCACTGAGTCCCTGGAGTGTGCACAGCCCTTGGAACAAACGAGGAACATGCAGAACATGTTCTGCTGCACCTTTGCTCCCCTGGGGTTTGGGGTCTTCCTCAGATCTCCAGGCACCCCAGTCTGTGCAGGGCAGGGCCTGAGCGAAGGTGAGTGCGCAGGAGCAGAATTCTCCTTTGGGCTGTGTCTGATCCGGGGATCAAGGCAGCTCCTTGTTTGTTCCCAGAGGGAGCTGGATTATCCCACAGGGAGCTGTGCCTCTGCTCGAGGACTGGTGGCTGCTTCTCCATGGGGGGGTCGGGATAGAGCAGCTTAAAGGCCAAGCTACAAAGCTGGCCTACTTCTGTGTGTTTTAAGTTACAGAGTTTAAGTACAGGGGAGTGGAAGACCTAGGAAACAGCATAAACTACATGGCCTTGCTCCTTCATAGTTCTGGAAAAAGGAATTCTCAGCTGATGGTTTTCATTCCCTGGCCTCAGTACAAAAACAGTTCTCCTGCTGCTGCTGCTCCAAGCAGGGATGGCTGGAGAACCTGGACTTCAGAGGCTGAAGTCTCTGCTGCACCTCTGACCTCGAGGAAGGCTGCCAGAGTTTTTCAGGCAGAACATTTTGGAGAAGCAGCAAAGGGCTGGTGTAGCTCAGAGCCCTATGTGCAGGCAGTTTGTGTGGCAGGGTCAGCTCCACCTTCTCTGTGACACGCTGGGGTGCTGCAGGGACAATGGGGCAGTGCAGCCATTTGTGCCTCCGGCTGTGTTTGTCACCAAAGGAGGGGACAGCCTGTTCTGCCCAGGTCTGATGGCAGCAGTCTGGGGCGAGCACATTGATCAGGGCAGAAAGAGAAATGGCAAACACTTGACTCAGTTAAAGGATCAGCTGTTCCCTGCTGGGTCCTGACTCCAGCAGTTGTGCCTAAAACTTCCATTTGATTTTGGAACACTTCTGTTTTACTTCCTAAAGAGCCTGAGTGACTGAAGACCCCCAGGATGGCCAGTGCCTGGGCACAGAAGTTAGAGGGAGCACAGGCTTTACTTGAATGCTAATTAAAGCTAAAAGTAGCGGTTAGAAATATATCCCGAGTCCTTTGCTGGTGAAAGATGAATCCTGAGCAAAGAAAAGTGTAGAAGAGCAGCCACTGTCCTTATGGACCCCAAAGGTGGAGCGTTAGAGAAACGCTAATCCCTGCACAGCCTCGTCACCAAGAGGATTAGGCAGGAGTTCATCTGGTCGCCGAGGGGCAGGAGGGGCCGCGCCCGGTGCATGGCTGGGTAAGGGGGCAGAGGGGAGGGGGCAGCGGGGGTCCCGCGTGCGGGGATCCGGCCCACAAACGCTCCGGTCCCCTCTCGCTGTCCTGGCTCATGGCGAGCCGGGACAGACCCTGGCACGTGCTGGCATGGCTCCTATAGTCCGGGGCTCGTCAGCTGTGTCTCCGGCTCCGCAGGGTGCCATGGGCCGGCAGCGCGCACCGCCCGGGCCGTGCTGGAGGCGGCTCCTGCGCGCCGGGTGCTGCTGGCTCCTGTCGCTCTGCGGGACGGCGCTGCGGGGGCTGCGGCGGCTCTGGAGCCTGGCGTGGGTCGGTACCACAGAGCCCCTTCCCCAGGGACCTCCCGCACCTGTGCCGGCTCCAAGCGCGGCGCGCGGGCGGAGCCGGGGCAGGGGAGCTGCTGGGGGCGATCGCTGTGCTGGGGGCTGTGGTTTGTTGCACCTGGGGCAGCTGGAGGCGGGGAGTGCGTCACCACAACACCCGGCAGCTCGGCTGCGGCGTGGGGACCCTCGTCCCGGGGGGCTAGTCCTTGGCTCAAGGCACTGCGTGGTTGTGCCCACCAAGAGCCCTGAGGACACGGGGACATCCCTCCGGGCTCTGCACTCCACAGGGCAGGTGTGAGCCGTCCTCTCCCCCAGGTCCTGCTGATCTGCTACAAGAGCTGCTGGGATGGCGCCTTCCAGGTCACCGAGGAGGTAACTCCCCCAATGGGAGGCCCGCGGCGCTCGCCGACCCCCGGGCCACAGCTGAGCCCGGTGACATGGCACACTGGGAGGCACGAGGGGGGCACCCCAGACAGGGTTGGTGCCAGGGGCCATCTGGGCTCAGCTGTCTATGGACCTGTCAGTCCCCACTGTCCGTGTTGGCTTCCAGCTCGGCACAGCCCTGCAGCTGAGACTAGAGGGGAGTGAGGATGAGGAGAATGGGGACTCAGATTCTGCACTGGAGCCTGGACAGACAGGTGCGTCCCTGGCCCAGGAGTGTCCCTGGGGCTGGCAGGTGTCATGGGGGACTGGCATGAGCTGAGCTGTGGTGCCAGGGCAGTGGTGGGGCTGCAGCAGCGTGGTGATGCCAGCGAGGCCATGCTGCGGAGGCTGGAGGCACTGGAGGCCGACGTGCGCTTCCTCTGCACGGAGTTGGGGGCTGAGAAGCTTCTGTGGAGCAGCCGGTTCCTGGAGCTGCTGCGGGAACAGCAAAGCCTGCACCAACGGGTGAGTCCCCTGTGGGGTCCCAGCCCCCACAGTCCCCTCTGACACTCCAGACCCTCACACCCTGTTCCAGCTGCAGGAGCTGCCATGGCAGTGGAACAGGGGTGACAGCCCTGAGCTGCTCGGGGAAGCAGAGGACCAAAGTGCCAGTGGGAGTGAGGGAGAGAGCCCAGAAGGTAGGGGGTAGGGGCTGGGAATTGCAGAGGGCATAGGGAGCCAGTAGCTGGGGAGGGGGGACCTGCCACCAGAGCTGGGGATGGGGCAATGTGCTGACCTTGCTAATGGGCAGTATGGGAAATCCACCAGCTCCCACCAGGGCACTGGGTGTTACTGGGCAGCCTAGGGAGATACTTGGGAGGGAGGGTGCTGGGAAAGGCTCCCAGTTCTCTGCATCAGTTCCCACCAGGAGCCTGGCTGGGTGCTCCCACTGGTGTCCCTTCCCTTTTTTGCTCTGTTCCAGGACGCCACTGGATGGAGGCACCACGGCAACCACGTGGTTCCATCCAGCCTGACAGGCAGAAAACGTAAGTGAAGGTGTGAGCAGGGCCTCAGCAAACCAAGAAGGATCCACACATTCCTCCCTGCCCAGGCCCTGCAGGACACAGGCCAGGCTGGTGCAGTCCCAGCTGTATCCCTGTATGTGCCTCCATCCCTTGGTGCTGGCTGGGCCTGGCCCCATCCAGCAGAACTGCAGCCAGTTCCCAGGAGGAGGAAGCAGCTGGGAGGCAGGTCAGGACAAGCCACTGGCCCTGGGTCTGCCCCAGGACATGTGACAGCCCTCCCTGCCCAGGGCCGCCCCGGGGCTGACTGTGCCCCATGGGGGCTGGCTCTGGTGAAGCCCACCGAGGAGCATCCTCCTGCTCTGCTGCTTGTTGGGAGGTTCCAGGAACAAGGAGTCTGGTCAGCGCTGGCTTCAGTCACCTTGCTCTGGGGGTGACGGATTGCAAAACTCACCCACTGACTTCCTGATCGGCCAGATCCATCCTCCCAGTCAGCTGCTCCCGCACATGTCGCAACCCTGGGCCTGCTCCTTGAGACAGTGGTTGAGGGCAACCGGCTCCCCAGGCACGGCTGGTGGCCCCTCGTTGGCCAGAACAGCTGGGCCCGGGATGCTGAGCCACAGGAGCACCGGCCCCACAGGGAGAGGGGCTGGGGGGCTGCCTGGTGCCCCGGCCTGGCCTGGCACAGGGGAGCTGCATCCTGCCCCGGGCTCCCACTGTTCAATACAGGCAGCTGCTTTCCATCGGTTGTGTTTGCCTGGTCTTTGTCCGGCAGAGCCGGGACAGCTGCACCGGTGCCTGGCAGTCACCCCCAGCGCTCTGGGGACAGGAACAGGATGAGCTCTTGCTGAAGAAGAGCAGGGACCAGCACCCACCCGCAGCAGGCAGGATCAGCAGGGATCTGTCCTCCCAACGTGCCCGTGCAGCTCCCACATGCAGGGAACTGATGCAACATGAATAGCAGCGGCCTGACTCACCCTGCACCCACCTGGCCCCAGTGTGGTGGAGGTGGGACAGCCCCGTGCTGCTCAGAAATACCAAGGTAAACCAGGTCCTGCAAATGAACTGCTCTGGGGGCCCTGCTGCAGTGAAACCCCAGCCCCAAGCTGGCTCCCCCCGCTCCCACAGGAATCACAGCAGTATCCATGCTGAGAGACCATGGGAGTACCAGACAGTGATGTGACAAGGTCATGTTCATGCTGTAGCCACCTCTCCTGTGGCAATCCTTGGGCTGGAAATCCCCAGCCAGCCCACAGGGGCCAGGGTGCAGGAGGTGGAGGGTGACATCAAGCAGCATTAGCTACAGCCACAGCTCTACCCCCACACTGGAGCAGCCCCTCACCACAGCACCTGCAGCAAGGCAAGAGCCACCGCACAGGCCACGTAAACCTCTCCCCAGCCACCACACCACCCAAAGCCTCCTGACCTATTGCTTAACCTGAAGCTGTATTTACTCCCAACACATTTGTGCAACATTGCTCCTCAGTCCTGGCCAGGAGCCTCAGTGGCTTTGTCAGGAGGGCTGAGAAGGTGGCTGCTGCCCCAGACAGGGCTTTGGCTTCCAGGGGCAGCCCCTGGCTGTGGGGAGCACCGGGGTATTCAGGGCCCTTAGGAAATCAGGTGACAGAAGTGAAAAGCCTGTGGCTGGAGGGCAAGTGCTGACAGCATCTGCTCAGGTACCATCACCATCCCATCCCAGCATCAGCCTCCCCCCTCACTGCCCTGGGGCAGCACCCAGCCCCTCCCCAGCACCTTTCCATTCTCTTGTATGCAATATTTACTTTGCAGTTACTCTCTTCCTGCAGTCTTGTCTTAAAGGGAGGATGTGCTGCAGAAGCAGTTTGGGATACAGGGGGCAGAGCTGCTGCCATGCTTGGGAGCTCTGTTCCTCTTTGTGGGGAGAGCAACAGCCCAGCAGCCTCAGCCCTGGGGGAACACAGGGGGTTGATGCTGAATCTGCTCCCATGTACAGCACATACATCACCACACCCCCTCCAATGGCGTACACACACCATCCCCTTTCCCACAGGCTGCAGGGGAACCTTTCAGATTTCTGCCTCTGAAAATGCCTTAAAATGCTAGAACTGAGCTAGCCACATCCTGGAAGCCCCCAATGGGAGGGAACCAGCTGAGTTCAAATGGAAGTTCAGGGAGCAAGGGCAGCGGTGCCGGGGAGAGGCACGCAAGCCCCGGAGAGCAGATGGGCCTGCTTGGAGGAGCCAGCCTCTCCTGAAGCTCAGCACAAGGCTTCAGTGGCACACAGCTGACAGGATGAGGGCTGGGAAGCCCCTGAGTGCAGGAAACCTTCAACAGGCCCATGTGTGACCTCCTTCCCTCCAACAGCCCAGTGAGCTGACACACAGATCTGACCCACTTTGGCTTGCCCAGGAACACAAAGCAAACACCCAGCAGTCATAGCAAGCCCCAGGAAGTGCTGAGCCAAAGGATGCACCCTAAAAACCCCACTTTAACAGCCCCAGCAGGGTTGCCAAGGTGTGCAGACAGGCAGCCCCACTACTCCTGGCACTGAGGAGTGTGTAGGGGAAAAAATGTGCAGCAGCAACAGTTCCAATCAGCATTCCCATTTCCCAAATCTCTGGCACCACAATGAGCTTGGGAAATGGGGACACAGAACCTTGTGTGAATGAAGGAGAAAATTCAGAGAACAGCAGTGGGATTGTGGCTGGGCTGGCTGGCTGCCCCAGCAGCACACACAGCAGTCTGGGGGAATAACTTTGACCAGATCTGTGCTAGGGCCTGACCCTCCCAAACTACTCCATGTGCCCCCAGGACTGTCACTACAACAGAAACATCACAACCCAAGTCAGTCAGCTCCAGCTCTTCCTCTCCTGGTTGTGATAATGAACCTCTGCACTTCTGCACTTTAATTGTGTCTCAGTGCAGCTTTGAGACGTGCAAAAATAAACATTTACCCCCTTTACACATCCTCTAAAATTACCTATTGTCTTTTACAGGAACATGAGCCTTAAAATCCTGCAGCATTTTTCAACTACAGATCCCATTATGGACAGCAGCAAACTCCTCACCCGGTTAAAAGTGTGCTCAGATCCCTGACACACCACTCCTTCCCCCCCCACCACACACACACAGAGCCACGTGAGCTCTGTCACTGCAGTAACATCCTCAGCGAGTTCCTCTCCCACAGTCAATAAAGACCTTTCAGATTGTGAGGCTGCAGGTTTGTTTTGAAATGCAGCTGGTCTCTGGGAGCCTGCCTCCCTGGTTTCTGATTAACTAGAGTCACTGCCCTGTGGTAAATGAAGAGCACAAGTTTCAATACAGACCATAAAGTTATTTAACCAGTGAGATAAGAATGTGCTGTGCTGCAGTGGAGCAGGTGGGAGGGGAAGATCCTCACACCACGATGTGAGCGTCAATATTCCTGCTGCACTTCCCTCCCAGTCCATAACAAATCTTCAGAGCAAAGTCTGGACATGTTACCGTTCACATATTCCACACTCAACATCTGACAAAGACGTACTGTAACTGGATAAAATATGTATTTATTTCCAGGGTGTACTGTGGAATTGCCCCTTAAAGCCAAACACAATCCATGCTGATTCCAAAATTCCCAGGAGTGTGCTGTGCCTTAGCACCCGAGACACCCACACTGTGGTGCTGAGAGCCAGCACTGCTGCTCGTCCCACCTCCCCTGCCAGTGCCTGCCCCAGGCAGTGAGCAACCCCAGTAAAGCCAAATAAACAGCAAACATTGCACATGCCCTTATCTGCCACAGCATATGGATGTTTTGGTCTTGCTGCATCGATTAACAGCCTGTCAATAACCAGCCCTCAGACTGCGCACAGACATCCAAAGCCTGTCAGAGGAACCCTGGGGAGGAAGGATAATTTCACAGACTTTCCTGAAAAGCCAGCCAAAACGTTGACTGTTCCTCCACAAAGCCACCAGAGACCAAATATGTCAACTCAGCAGTTTTTATTCATATAACTCAGTTCTTCCTTTGCCATGGCTGTCACACGGCTATTCAGTACATGACTATACTGCATAGTGATACAGAAAGTTCAGCAAGTGTCAGCTGGGGAGTATAAATGTTAATCTTCTCATTGCAAGAGAGGCAGCAGATACCAGCATTTCACCAGAAACCCAAACCCACCTTGCCAAGTAACATATGGCTGAGGTGAGAACAGCACTGATTAAAACTGCAAGCAGCAAGGTGCTGAACAATAACATTTAAAAACCTTTTTTTCTGTAATTTACAAATATGCAAAGTATCAGGTTACTTAAAATTAAGAAGCATTTTGCTTACTAACATGAAACATTACTAAATTGTAATGTATCATTATTAACCAGGTATACAGGTTTCTGTGTCCCTGTGGTTTCATGGCACATGGTGCCAGTCTGGGTAGGTCATTCTGCGGACATCAGAGGAAGAGCAGGAATAGACAACACTGTTCCCAGGAGGGTTTCAGCTGCATTCCACTCTCCCCTTCCTGATTTGCCACTCAATAACCTTGGTTTAACCACAGAAGGGCGTATTGTATTTAGAAAACAACAACACACAGAGATACAATGTGTATCAACAAATCAACTGCTTCTGGCCTGCAAGTGTCAGGAACATTTCTGCATCCCAAGCACAGCAAAATTCCAGGACCAGAACCAATTACTACAGCAATTGGTTTTGCATATTTAAAATCTCTTACAGTACCTACAATAGAAAACATCTTACAGAGTAAGAGGAAATGAACAGGAACAGCCTTGCCAAATAAGTCTTATTCTACAGTTCTGGATGCTGCTCTAGTTGGGCACAGCCAAAGGGGACAGGGGAATATTGGTGAGGAGGAAGATGAAGCAACAGCTTTACAGAGCAAAATATTAAAGACTCCTTGGGAAGGGCCCTGGCAGCAGTCCAGATGTGATGCAGCTGTTCTATTGCTGTCTGAAGGCAAAAGGCACATGACAAATCCTTGTCAGCGCTGTACAGAGCCAGCCTGGGACAGGGACCAGCAAGGTGACAGTTCCAGAGCAGCGCTCACAGCATGCTGTGCTCACCCACCTGCTCTGACACTGCAGTGTTCAGCACATGCCCAAGACAACTCACACACAGCTCGGGAGCAGTGGCCAGCTACTCCTCCCGAGCAAGGACTCTGCCCCTGGCTCCTGGGAGCTGAGCAGCTCACTAAGCACTTGTGGTCCATGTGGCAGAATTACCTCACCTCAGGAAGATAAGCTGAGGTGGGAAGGGTATGGAAAACATCACTCAAGAAGTGCACCAGTAAAACCAGTCAGATAAACCCAGTTTCAGATTACATTAATAACCCAACAGTCGCCACAGATCTGAATGGTGGGGTTTACTAAAGAGGCTTAGCCAGGACCTAACAACATCATTGACAGGGCATTTGGGTTCTCAGAAACTAGCCTTAGGCCACTACAAAGGCAGCACCCACTTCTCACATACAGTTATGGACAACTGCAGGAATTTGAGGTGTGCCAGACTCCCATGAACCCCAAAGGAACAGTCCTGCTCTAGAACTGTAGCCTCCCTTCCTGCTTAGCAGCCCCTGGGGAAGGTGAGACCCCGGGGTGCTCTCACCTCTCCCACAGGCCTGCAGTCATAGCTCAAGCAGAATTTGCTGTGAGCACACGCCTGGCATCCAGCCTCCAGCTGGAGTCCAGTACTTCCAAAGGAATAAGAAGGAGCACTCAGAAGGCATCCATGGCAGCTGCAGAGGCAAAAACAGCCCTTCAAGCTCTTCCCATGCCCAGCTGCCCTTGGCACCTGCCTCACATGCCTGGGTTCTGGGCCTTGTAGGTGAGGATCTCTGCTGCCAACCTCTGGGGGTCCAGCAGCCGGGGGAAGCGGCTCATCACAGCATCAACCAGGTGTGGGTGGAAGATGCCACAGAGCTTGACATGCACGCTGGCCCGCTCCTCAGCAAACTGCTCCGAGGCAGCCCAGGGCCCCGAGTCCCCGTACGCTGGCCCTGGGGCCCTCTGCACCGCACGGGGGTCACGCACACCGGGGGATCTCACCTGAGGCAGTGGGTACGGCTCAGACCAGAACTCCCGAGAGTGGGGCAGGGCGGCACTGAACTCACTGGGCAGGCTGTACTGCCCCGCAGTACCTGGGTGCACAGGTACTCCATAGCCTGAGAGAGAGTGGGGTGCTCCTGAGTGAGACATCTCAGGGCTGTACTGCAAGAAGCTAGCACCAGAGGAAGAAGATTTATGGGAGCTATGCTTGTAAGAGACCAGACCATTCTGCTCTAAGCTGGGAGAATGTGGGTAGACAGGCCTCTGCCTACCACAGGTGCAGACAGCCACCTGCTCCGCATGGGAATGGTCACAGTGACTGGTACATCTGTGAGGCCACATGTCAGACAGCTGGTTCTCCAGAGACCCAATGCCTGAGTCGAGATGCTCCTGAGAGATGTAAGACAGAGAGTCCATGTGAGGCTGCTGGTACCTGTCAGGGGAAACACTGCCTGACATACAGCCTTTGGCCTGAAGCGGAATGTCACTGGCCTTGGCTTTGTGGGCCAAGCTCTTCCTCTCCGCAGAGACCTTCTGCAAAGAGCTTTTGTCGCTCTCCGTGGGCACAGAGCACAAGAGCTCTGCCTGGGAACCCCTTTTGCCCTTTTTCTCCTCCTTGGCACTGGTACTTCTGGTTGGAGACATCCTTGCGTTGGCACGGAGCTCATCAGCTAACGAGCGCTGGGGCTGGTTGATCCTTTCAGGATGGTAGAACTTACACTTAATTCCATAGGTGCATTTTTTCCCTGTAACGAAAGCCAGAGCATGGAGTGACCAGCTGGATTTGACTAGATTATGAATGACACTTGCACAGACACCTTGTTCTTCACATAAAGAAGGCACATCTTACCATAGGGGCACTGCTGTTTCTTGTGTTCTGGAATTACAGGTTTCTTCCTGAGGAAGTTATCCAGGCTGGGGCCATGACGCCCTAAGGGATCATCTGGAGGCATAAACCTGAAGAAAAACAAATCTCAGTCAGAAGCAGTTCACTTCTTTGAGCTGAGGTTTGGTTTCTTCTCAAAGCCTCCTATTTCACTGAAGATCAAAAGTTATATGAGCCCTACAAAGCTCTCCCATTTCCCACCCAGTCCACACTACCACAAAATGCTTCCCTTCAGGCACAGAAGAGGTTCAATGCTTGGTTGTTGACCAGAATTAGTACCTGCTGCTGAGCCTGCTAATAATGGTCCTGTGAGGAAATTGCACCCTGAAGCTCTCCTTGGAGCTCCTAGCTCCACACTAGGAACAGCTACTGAGATGTCACCAGCTTCTTTTGCCTTTGAATCCTACAGCTTTTCTTCATTTCTTTACTAGCATTTTTCTCTTTTCATGCATTACTTGCCATTGCTTCATTAGAACAAGGCAGCATGCTCACACAGATCTTTCTTAAAAGCCCAGGAAGACGTGAGCATACTTGTCATTAACAAAGGAATACATCAGCAGACGCTCTTCAATGAATTTCTTCCACTCGGGCCGCTCATTCTGCAGATCCCGGTAGGTGTCATTGGACACGACGATGCCGTCGGATTCGTGGGCCAGCTTCACAATGAACCGGTCATCGTAGCACACCACGCGCTTGCCCCCGACCCGCCGCGACGGCGTGAACACCAGGATCTTCTTCTTCTCAAGGTCACGCAGAATGTACTGGTCTAGAGCAAACACAACTGTGAGCACACCTGCACAGCCCAAAGGCCTTCACACAGACAAAGCAACATTATAAATGAATAAAAAAAATTCATGTGAAGTCATTCCATCTCTTCACAACCCAGACTGTACTCAACGCTGCTCATCACTGTTCTGAGTTACTCAGAAATCTCTTTGCAAGTTCAGAGCAAACTCCCCTCAATTTGAATAATTCTGGCTAAATATGTTTCAGTTAAATACAAAGCACAAAGTGTGTCCCTGCAAGAGATAAAAATTCAAAAAATAAAAGACAAGAAGTTAGGAAGCAGAGCAGTATTACATTCCTTGTTTTCTGAATTATTCCAACTGATTCAGGCAAAAGCTGGCTTAGGGGAGAAGTTAATGACTAATTCTCCCTGGTCAGTTCAGCTCACTGCATCTCCTACTACTCAGACTTTCCATTCTGAAGTTAATTACTGACTTAGCCAGAACTCTGCAAGCTCACTAAGTGACAGAGCAGTCAGCCTGAAAAGCTACTTTTGGTTTTCATATTTTCATACCTGTTATGAGTACATCTGGTCGGGGCTGCTCCTTCCTCCATGATGGCACAAAGACTGTAATATCCTTGTGTCCCCTGTCCCAGAACCACTGGACAGCCAGAAGGATACCTCGGCAGGAGAACACTTCTTTATTCCCATGGCTGCAAAGGAGAAAATTAAGACTTTAATTCCTTCATGATTCAGTACAGGCTAGTCAGGCAATGCACAGAGCAAAGGGAGCCAGCAACTAGGACAAGCTTCAGTAAAGTGTTGAGGAGCACAGGCAGCAAACACAGGTGCTTGCGTAACAACATCCTCCCTCAGACCTGCCCAGCATCCCTGTTCATTTCAGCACCTCAGGATACCAGTAAACAGCCAAATACTCACTGGGAGGGAGGGAGGGAGCGAGGGAGACAGCAGCTGGAACTGTTGCAGCTGCTCTGAAACAGCCTCTGCTTCAACCCTGGACTTCTGAAGGTTATTTTTAGCCCAGAGCACAATGTGATCCGAAACTCCTTTGTGCTACTCTGACAGCTAATAGCAGTGGCTGTTTCCTGCCAGGGTGCACTGTACCCTCACTGGGGGTTTGCTTGCAAAGTTGTTCTGATCACTTCAGGAAAACAAGATATTTTATGCACTCTCACATCAAGGAAAGATGATTCATTCCATGATGGCTCAAAACCTCTTCTACAAATGCACTATTTGGACAAAATGGTAACATCTCCTGTGATCAGTGCTGGATGAGTGAACAGCCCATGGCAGTTGGAGAACAAAGTTTGACAGCCTTGTCAGAAGCCATGTACTGATGCAAAAAGCTTCTTAATTATTCATTAGGTTATATCAATAAGTTTCCAGAACACCTAGGAGGAAGCTACCCCTCCAGGTTTACAAGCACTAGTATTTACAGTGCAATCAGCTCTTCTGCTGATAGTAGTTCTGGCAAACTTTCAACACTTCTATTCCAGCCTGATATGTCACTCTGGGGATCCAACTGCCTGTGTTCTGTGATGGCATTCTGGGAAGATGCACTACACCAAAGGGAACTGCTCTCAGAATTCAGGAAGATTTTCCTCACCTGGGCACTACCTGTCCCACATCTTACTCCTTCCATCTGCACCTGAACGACATTTCAGCTCCCACCACTCTTGGCAGCCCAGTAGGCCCCTCACCTGAGCCATTCCTGCACGGGCGCTGTTGCCGCACCACTACAGAGAAACTTCACTTCCCCTCCCAGCCTCACCCTTTCTTGAAACTACAAAGAAAGCTGAAGAGCAGCACAAAAGTACTTATTCTAGAAGAACTAAACACTTGGCAACAGAACCAACACCTAAAGAGACACCTAACATAACTCCAATAAGAATCCTAAATTACAGAAGGCTGACAATCACCATCAGAAGATACTCAAAAAGTTTTCTCCAATATCAGATGGATTTAGCTATAAATAGCCAGGCACAGGTTACTGCAATTTTTTAGAGATAAATGTGAAAAACAAATGCTTTTTGGTGGATTATTTTTTGTTTTGAGTTGTTGGCCGTTTTTTATTTTTTTGAGTCCCTGCTACCAACCCCAAATCTCCAGAAGGCAGCTAATTGGGCTGATCTGATTTGGCAGCAGCCAAGGAAAAATTCCCTTAGAAGGAAGTAAAAGCTAATTTCCACTTTGATTTGCATAAGTTTGTCAAGAGCTGTTCAGGGAGGCCACGGTACACACTGCAAATGAATCAGCAGGGAACATCACACCATCAATACAGGAAGTTTCAGAATGGAATTCCCCTTCTAGCAAATTGCTTAAAAAAGCCAGACTGCTTCTCTCATGTCAGACCCTGGGCTCTGGCCTGCCCTGACTCACAGCTGCTGTGATTTCCCCTCTGCATTTTTGGGTAACTTTCACCGGTAAGAGGCTCCTCATTAACAAACACAGCCAATCCTGCTGTGTTTTAATCCTGTTAAAACCCAAGCACTTATCCAAGGTAAACTTTGCTGCTAAAGTCACTTATCAGCTTGGGTTTACAACAGGCCATTTTCCATAGTGTTCCCAGAGCTGTGGAGAGAGTAGGAACTAGAACATGTTCTCTTAAGGGACACCAGGCACAGCTTTCACTCTCCAGCCCTGTTCCACTGCCATCACCATTCCTCATTTGCCCTGGGACTCATGGGCACAGTAGCCTGTGCCCCATCTTTTCTCAGAACTGTCAGCCAGGGCTTGGAGAAAACCACACCTGCAAACAAACCTCCACACAGCACTTTCACCTCAGACAAACCTACTGCAACCCACACGGCAGCTCCACCTGCACCCAGGGTTATTTTTTATAAAATCTGCATACACAAACATAAGCAACAAAGGAGGCAGCTTCTGAGCTGCAACAGAAAAAAGCTTTCAGAACCCAATTCAGAACCTGGTGCGTTACATTTCAAGAGCCCAGAATCCCCACTGTGCAGAGGTGGGGAACACATACTGCTGGGGTTGGGGTGAGGGCAAGCAGTGCTCACCATTGTGGAAGCAAAAGCCAGGGTGAAAATTGGGAACATCACACCAATAAATATCCAGCCCTGAGATTCTGGATGCTTCATGTATATTGGGGCCTCTAGTCACAGTGTCCAACAGGACCTGCTCCAGCAACACTGGGACACAGGAGATGCTGAGGATGAGCCACAGCCCTGCCTTGGTGACACCTTTGACATCTAATCGTTCTCTACCTTGTACAGCAATTCACCAAAATACAAGAGGCACAATTTGGAGACAGGTCTCCAATGGAGCTCCATATTACAAAGCCCTCTCTAATTAACCCTGTAATTATTTATTGAGCAACTTCCTGCTACGGAAACTTAGACAAAGCCACTAGTTAAGAGGACAACGTCTCTTCAGTTATCCCCTCAGCGCCAGAGCACAGGAGGAAATGTCTGTTTCAAAGGAAGCACTGCTGCCCTCATCACTGCCCCGTGACTGGTGACTCTGGGCAGGCAGAGCAGTGCCGTGCCAAGACCGGCCCGCACCGGCAAACGTGGTGCTCGTCCTCGTCAGAGCCGTGCGTGTTGGAGAGGCACCTCAGAAAGTATTACCAGCCCCCTTCCAAGCACCCAGAAGCGGCAGCTTTGAGAGAGCGACCAACAGTTTTTCGTCTCCGAGCTCTGTGCGCCTGGTAGGGCTCACACCCAGAGGTCACACCCCGACAACCCCGCGCCCACCCCGGATGCACCTCATGGCCACGTTGCTTCCATCGATGACGATGGGCTTCAGGTTGTCGCTCTCCGTTTCTTCAGGGCCGGGCGCCGGGGACTTGTTGCCGGCGCCGCCCCGAGGGACCAGCGGGGCCTCGCTGGGCTCGGGCGGAGCCTCGGGGCCGTCCCGCTCGGCCGGGCCGTGCTTCACCAGCTCCCCCAGCACCGTGTTGGTGTCGGCGCCCAGGCCCAGCTTCTGCAGCACGACGCGGATCTCCTCCGAGGAGTAGCCGAGCTTGCGGAAGAAATCCACCTTTAGCTGCAGCTCGGGGCAGTCCCCGGGCCCCTCGGGGCTCTCGCTGCCGCTCATCCCCGCTGCAGGCCGGGCCGCGGCCGGCAGCGCCTCAGGCCAGCCCGGGGCGACGCTGCCCGCACTCATGGCTCCCGGCGGGGGACTCGCGGCCTCCGCTCACCGCCCGGACCTGCGGGGCGACAGCGGCGTTAGCAGCGGCTCCGTACCCCGNGTTACCCGGCATATGTTGCTTGCAACGCTTGGCTCGCAGTGATGCAGGTGGCCGTGACTCAGTCAGTGGTGGCTTATCAACCCGGGCGGGCAGAGGAGATAAGCGCTGTCAGAAAGCATCTGTCACCCACTAGTACCTGTCCCTTGCCAAGCGCTAAACCATACATGCAGACTGTATGGAACTGCAGGGGTTAAAATCTGCATTGTGAAACGTGCAAAAACTTCACATCGCTGACTTCTGATTAATCATGCCTAAACAATTTAATGAAGGTAGTTGCAAATTTGCTTCCCTGAGGCCATGTACTGGAGTCCAACTTAGGAGTGAGGAACTCTCCCGGTTACAGGAATGTATTTGCATTCATCTTCCTTGTGGTTACCCCGAAACAATCATTTTTCCTTGTCTCTGGCCATGTCTGAAACCGCACTGTGTGCTCAACAGTAACACACACACAGAGTGAGATTCAGATCAGAGATAATCCTTACTCAGTTCTTAAGTAGGTGCTTTCCCAACACTTCTTTCCCTTGGAATCTACTCCAGTCGGCATAAATTTAAGCATTGTTTGTGTGCTTTTGCTTCCAGACTAAAGTCTATTGCACCAAAAAGTATGGCCACAGATGTACTTCTTATAGGAAATACCCCAAGGAAGATGCACAAAGCTGAATCTCCTGATTTATGCAAAGCAGTGACAGCAGCTGCATGGCTCTAATTTGGTGAAAGAGAAGCCAGGAGAGATGGAGGCTTCTCCACCTGAAAAGTCAGAGGAGTCACATGCTGGTCATATCTTAAAGCTCCTCATGGGTGATTTTGACTATTTTTTTTTTCTTTTTCACATTTGCAAACTGCTTTGAACAGTACTTCTTATTTTTGGTACTGCAAGGGCTATGGTGGAGGCTGCAGCTTCTGAGGGTATGAAGATTCACAGAACAAAGCCTTTGCTGGGCTCATGGACGTACTGAGGCCCTTCACCACCATGTACAAGGCAAGAGATTGCTTCTTCTGGCCAGTGCCATGCCCAGAGCAGGGCAGCTGCATCATCCCCTTTCTGCGGTGGGACAGGCTGTCAGCTGGCACTGCTGGGCTGCCGAGCGGGGCTCGCGCCTCCGTCCGTCTGTGACACATCCGTGGCCACAGGAAAGAGGTGGAAGTCCCCATCATAGCACAAGAGAGCACTGGGCTGTTCCAAGGAAGAACCTGTGAGACTGAGGGGAGGACAGGGGCAGGCAAGGCCAGATGCCCTCAGGATGGTCATTAAGAGCAGCAAGCAGCATCTCATCCTGCTGAGTTGGGAATTCTAGTACGCAAAAAAGGAACTAAAGCATCCAGGGACAGCAGGGACCCCAAGGTGCTCTATGACAGCAGGAGCCCTATCCCATGGATGGGCTCAGTCCCTCCCAGTCCTCTGCCTCCATCCACTTCTCTGCTGACTCAGTGTAAGCTTTCCTCCAGCCTGGTTCCTTGTTCATGAACAAGTCTCATAGAATCCTGTCACATTTTTCTACGGATTACCACCCCCATATCCCATATTTTAAAGGAAGAGCTCGTCCTCTGGCAGAGCCTTTTATCTCCCACTCATACATTTAGCACAGTCAAAATAGGTGATATTCAAGGATCCTATTATCTGCTGGTGGGGAAGAAGCTGGCCTCGTGCCAGTTCCATGGGAAGAGATGCCAGCACTTTGCAACTCCTGCTAACCAGCCGCAGCCAGGAGCCCTGTCAGCAAAGTGGCCCTGGACCTGGCTGCTTACCTATGGAAGCTCAAGGCAGCTAACTCGCTTCTAAAAAAGGACTAATTAAACCTCATTTATAAAAGCCTATGTGGGACCATTATGTTAATTAAAGACAATTTAAATGGCCTTATTTAGTAGCATTTGGGAGTAAATTAAACTGAATTAAGGCAGCTTTAATTCTGAATGAGAATTTAATGCAGAATTTTAATGTTGTACTTTAGGTTTAGTTAATTCAATTTAATTTTCTTAAGAATCCTGTATAGACAAACACTGAGCAATGAGGTACCTACTAAGGTACCTGCTCCAAGCTGAGCTCATTCTTCAGCTTCTCTGGGAGCTGATAGGGCTGGGACTGGCTGCCTTGGGATCTGTGTGTTTCTGACAGCTTTGGTGCCCTAAATGCCTTGCTCATCTGTGGAGTGACCTGATGGCTCATCTCACTGCACTCACCTACATGTGCTTCTGGTGATGAACTGAATTCTCCTATCACCTGCAACTCAGGGACTCAAGAGGCTCGCAGAGCTGCCTCTGGATTTTCTTTTACAGTGAGCAGTATAATTTATAACAGAGGACTCAGAACATTCTGGAATTAAAGGAAAAGCAAATGATGATTTATGCCCTTTCTTCGGAAAAGGGTCACTATGCCTCACGAGGAAAGCTGAGCAGTAATGCTGGAAGCAAAGCTGAGCAACATCCCTTTATGATAGTTTGTTTTTACAGTGCAGCCACTCAGGTTCATGGAGATGCTACCTGAGAGACCATCTGCTGCTCTGGCTGGCCTTGATAAAGAAGTCGTCTCTGGTGGCAGCACCATTGTGGGTTGCAGGAGTGAAAGCCCACCAGCTGAGCAAAGCCCCGGTTTGGACACATGGCCACTGGAGGCACTGAGGGAAGGTTACTCCCACTCGTATGTTGGGCAAGATCTCCTGGCCTCCAGACCCCGGTGCTGTGTGCTGTAGTGATTCCAGAGGAGAAATGGAGCTTAGGTCTTTTCAGGAAAAAAGAAAATGTAGCAAGAGAGGACTAGAGGAGAAGCTTATCAAGAATGTGCAGAACTCATGTTTGGAGCCTGTATACCTGCAGTACTTGTCACACTACTTGAGGTCCTCCCAGTGCTGCCTTCACCCATGAGTATGGGATCCTACGCAGCTGCAGACAAGTAGATGGATTTTTCTCTGAAACATTCTATTTTGAACTTATTCCATGTCTTTTAAGGAGATCCTCATAAGCAGTCTGCAGAGTAACTACTCCCTGAGTAGCCCAAGGGCTCCTTGCAGAGCAGGCAGGTTTCTGAGCTCTGGAGGAGAGCACATGCTTCCAAGGGACCATACCAAGGAAATTTATTTGGCTGTCACTGTGTGCCTGACTAGACATGGCCTTAGGTACTCCTCCGAGTAAGCAGCCTTGATCTCTACCTTTGGTCTTAGTGATTGATGGCATTAAGTTATAGGATGAGCTTATTTCTTCAATGACAGATGGATTGGGCACACCCTGACGATTTTTTTCTCATGCACTTTCGTCAAGGAAAAGAGCCAGGCTTTGAGGGGCTTTTGGGCTATAAATCTGTTATTGTTGAGGGCTGAAGTGACAGAAGCAACAGAAGCCTCACCATCACCTCGGCTGTCTCCAGGGCTGTGCAGGGTCTCAGCTGAGCCTGGGAAAGCAGTTCCTCCACACTCCTGTGCCAAAGCCAGGGGGAAACAGTCCCACTGTCCCCGCCCAGGATGCATCAGGGATTGAATATCTGATGATGCCTCCCCTCTGTGATCACCTCACCCCAGCATCACGTCTAGCAGCAGTACCCAGAGCATCCACACTCCACCAGCACCCTCTCTGTTCTGAAGCAGCACTCCTGGCTCACCAGGCAGCCTCAGGTTTCCAGCAGCTAGGTCAAGAGCAGAGAGAAGCAACAAATTCAAGTAATAAATAATGCTGAGGAAAACCAAGCAATTGCGCAAGTGCTTGTGACAGCAGCATTTACTGTTTTGCTAAGCTCTTCCCAGCTGCGGCCTCTCTGCCAGAAAATGTCAGTGGTCCCCTTATCCAGAAATATCCCTGCCTGCTCAGCCCCAGTTTAGTTTGGATGCAGTGTCTGCAGCTCTGGATTTGCTGTTCTCTGACATGCCTGGGAGCATTCACTACTTCAGAACTAAAAGAATAATAGAAGTTGAACAAACACTTCATGGCATGGTATTAACATAAGAGATTTAAATAGACAGTCACAGAATATTTTATCCCACCCAGAGCAATGTGAAGAGCAGAAGATTTATGCCTATTGCTAAGCAAATACCTCCTAAGAAGTCACATCCATCTGGGAAGTGGTTTTTGTTCTAAGGAACTGAAAGCACCCAGGAAGTCAGGGAAGGACGTGGCAGCCTCCCTGAAGTCCCAAACCCAGTGGTTAATTCCTGGACAACTTTGGGACCTTCTCTGATAAGTAGGCTCATCGTGAATCTCTCGGGACACAGGCTGGGTTTCCCCAACGCTTTTGTTAGGAATGAGAGGTCCTGGCTCTGATCGCACATCGCCTGTCAGGAAATTAATTTCCTCCTTCTCCGGGCCGGGCCGGTGGGGTCAGTGCGGACCCCAGACACGGGGCCGTGTCGCCACGGGGGCCGTGCCGCTGCCCGCCGGGCTGCGCAATGTGGGGCAGCGGCGGCCGCCGCGGGCCTCCCACGGGACGGATGTGTGTCAGCGGGCACCGAGACAAACAGCGCGGCTCCGCTCGCGGCTCCCGTGATGTCAGCGCCAGCGGCCGGTCCGATATGACTCAGGAGGTGTCAGCGTGGTGGCAGGCAGGGGCCAGGAGGTGGGTCCTACCTGCTCAGGCTACACCTGGAGAAGGTGTTAACTGGCCCACCAAGCAGGGGAAAGGTCGTTCCCAATGCCTGGCATGGCCACGAGCGCGGACAAGGGCTGAGCTGTGCGGTACCGGAGGGGAGCGCCGCGTTCGCACCCCTCGCAGCAGTTGTGCAACGCTCACGATGCAGCCGAGCAAACAGGACCGGCCTCTCCCTCCGCTCGCACTGTTATGGGAACAACCCAGCAAAGTGAGGCAAGACCGTGCTTTCGCTCCCTTCGGCTGGGGATTTCCCCGGCGCGAGGCGTGCCGTGCTGGTGTGGGGCTGGAGCAGAGCCGGACCCTGCCGGCTGCTGGGGAGATGTGGATTTGCCTGGTGTCCGGGGCACGGGGAGCTCCCCTGGCACAGCACTGTACTCAGGATGCAATGGCTGGCGGCTTGGGCCACCGCCACCCCCAGTCCCAATCCTGGTCCTGCTGCTGTGCCACGGTGGGAAAGCCCAGCCCGGCCCCAGCCTGTCTTTCCACTTTTACACAACACTGTGCAGAAGTGATGCATTTATTGCAAAACAGCTTCTGGAGTGGAGACTCAAGAGACACAATATTCAGTATGTGGGATCTGAGGTCTGTTTGTCAGACAGTTTCAGTTAAGACTCGCCAGTCTTAACATCCTCCCAAGCCCACACACCTGATTCACAGCTGACATCAAGCAAAGGGGGCACAGAAGTAATTGCATTTTTGTTTTGCTCTTTGGGACAACTACCCCCTTCCTAAGAATCAGATTTGCTTTCTCAGCCTTCCATCTAGAGGCCTAAGCAAGACTTTACAGTTTAGTCTAAATGTTCTCATTGATTGTCCCAGCTTTATGGAACGAGCATTTGGGATGAGAAGGATGATGTGATGCAGAGAGCAGGTGAATGAGAGGCCAAGGCTGGTTAATGCCACTTCCAGTCCTGCTGATAAATGCATGTTCTTTGCTGGGCTTGTCTGTCCAATCTGATATGCAGAAATGAAAACTTGTCCTTTGGTTTATAATCTTAAATTCTCTCTACAGTAACTACCAGCAAATTTCAATTGGTTGCAGCAGGAGGTGTGCCTCACCCCTGTCCCTGTTGGTGATCCTGCCTCTTTGCAAACCTGGAACAGCAGCACATCCTTCTTTTCCTCCCTGCTCCATGCAGTGTTTCTGTGGAGGTGGAAAGTTGCCCCTTTACCAGCAATAATTGCATTTTGGTAGAAAACATGTTTTCATGAAAACAAGAGGCTGGATTTTGGTTCCCATTTAGGTTTGCTTTGACAGACACTCATTAATGTGCTGATGAAATTAAGGAAAAAACCTGTGCTTGCAACAGCTACTTAAGAACCATGAACAGCAGTGACCCAGCAGCTTGTTCTGACTCCTCAGGAGTGTGCCATGCCTTGCCAGCAGCCTCAGTTTCTGGGGTTTGCGGTTGTCACACACTTTGGGTTGCTTCCACACAGCTGCAATCCCCGCGTTCCTGCAGGAGGGTCTGCAGAACTGCCCAGAGCTTCCTGGAGAGGAATGCTGTGGGGATTAGGGGTCTGAAATTTCCAAAGAAATGTCTTTGTTCCCAAAGGGAAAAGTTGAGCACCTCCCATTGCAGTGCTGCTGGGCTGGCTCAGTGCTCTGAGCATCACCCGGTGACAGTGTGATGAAAGACTCCTGAGCAGTAAATACTGATCCATTTAACATGATTATTAAAAATCCATGCCAATAACCTGTTGCAGCTTAAGGCATTTAAAAAATTCTCTATCTTTTCGTAATTCTCTGTAATAATAATTAAATGACCTTTAAAATGGCAGTGGGTGGAAAAATTGTGCAAAGCTGAATAGCAATTCAGCAACTGCTGAAGAACATTGAAAATCAAGTAGAAAAAACTCACTTTGATGTTAAGGGAAGTGAAGCAATCAAGTCTGAAGCTGGAAGTTTGTTCTTCATTTGTGCTGATTTACAGATCTCATTGGGCAGAATAAATATAGGATCACTGAGCACCCAAGGGATCAGAAAACACCTCCCTGGGCACAGGAGCTTCCACTGGCCTCAGCTCCCTTTGTGCTCAGTGGTCACATCTGCTCCAGAGCAAGGGACAGCAGAGTGGTGGCAACAAGTTTGCTTTGCCATGACCAGCAGCTGTTGGAGAGTGGTTGAAGCTACTGAGGACTTTGGTCCTTCTGAGGGTCCCTCCCGAAGAGCTGGATAAATCCCCTGTGTGTGCTCACGCACCAGGTCTGAAAGACGGGGCTGGAGAGGAAGGAGCTGGTCCTCTTCCCCATACCCACCTGCCAGGCAGCAAGCGGCCCCTCTGCCCTTGTTGTTTTGAGCACTGATGGTTTTGCCATGCCAGCCATCAGCAGGTCTGGGGCCACGCGGGGCTAGGGATGCACACAGCACAGAGCTGGAGGGCTCCTGTGCGCTTCACTGCAGATACCCAGCGGCAAGCAGTGGTGGGTGACAGAGGGGACAGAAGCACTGGCGGGTGACAGAGGCCAGGCCAGGCAGAGCCTGCAGCGTCCTGGGAGAGGAGCTATTGCTGCGCTGCACCGGCACAGCCTCCTTGCTGGTATCGCCACTTCGCAGCCTTGCGCTGGATTTGATCCCTACAATACATGGGATTTATCTCTCTCACTTTCATGTGCCTTTAAGGAAACACCACTTATTATCTCATTTCTGCTGCTTTTTATCATCACAAAGAGTTTTTAATGAAATGAGAAAGTGTCTGTTTCTGCAGGCCGGCGTGGCGTGGGTAATTTCAATATAAAACAAACAAGGCAGCTTTCAAAATTAAAATTTTATGTGTGGCATTTTCTCATTTAACGGAATGCACAAAGACGGGCAAAACCAATTAACGGGAGGTTGAGACTCAGCAATTGGCAAAATTAAACAACAGGACTCTGCAAATGGAATGATTTGTTCAAAAAAAGTTGGAGAAGGGGATGGAGAGGAGGGAGGAAGCAAGGCTGTGATCAAAAGTCCACCATCTCTGAATAATAAATGCAGACAACCTGCTTTTTAACTCATGTTCTTTAGACGGGCTCCAGAGCCCCACAGGCCAGGTGGAAACATTGGGGAATGGCATAGCCTGCGAACACCAGCTTCGGGGGAGAGCTGGGGATGTCCCAAGTCAGGGCCTGGATGCTGTGAGTGGCAGGAGAGGTTGGCTCCCAAAATGTACTTGGCCCAGAGCAGCAGCTTGTGTCAGGTGCAGGGCTCCTCTAATGGCCCTTCAGGAGAGGGCTGCTTCCATCCCCAGATTTTCCTCTGCTTCCAAATCCCCTCCCACCAAGGAAAAAATCAGTTCCAGCAGGAGTTAAGCTGGAGACAAGAAGGAAACCAAGAAGGGGAGGCTGGAGGTGGCTGAGCAGGAGCAGAGGCAGCCTCTGCCACCCGCACATGGCCCTGCTCCTGCGCAGGGCCGTGATCAGAGGAACACTGTGGGGGCTCCAGATGAACCATCTTAAAAGAGAGGAAGAGTGGAATTAAGGCTAATCACTTGCTATCAACCATCAACCGGGGCTGTGCCTGCAGAGTTCAGGATTTACAGTCCCTGGGAGCCAACCTGAGCTGGGCTCTGATTGCCGCAATCACCGCAGAATGGGGCTGGGGCTTATTTGCCTGTTTAACTCATGATTTGTGGTGTGAAGTGCTGAATTCTTTAAGGTCAGAAAGTGTCTGGACCTTATCTGACCAGGAATTTAGGCCTGCTGGACTAGAGCAAGGCTGAGTCCTGCCTCATCACACAAGTGAGTCAAGATTTCTTTTTGGTGTGCTGCCTTTTTCTGGAGCCACAGAGATCACAGTGGGAGAGTCTGTCTGCCTGGCAAATGAAATGCAGAGCAGCATTATTCCCTCTGCTTCCAGCTCTGGTTTCCACAGAGCGACGGATGGAGAAGGCAAAAGTCACTTGCCAATGAGGGGCAGCAGCCATCCAGCCCTTGCATGTGGCTCCTTGCATGTGGCTCCTTGCATGTGGCTGCTCAGCTGCATGTCTTAAAAGAAGATACAATTCTTGGGGGAAAGAAGCTGGGAAGGGATGTGCTGAACACCCGTAGCAGCCTGGGCAGAAAGAGATCATGCACTTTGCACTCACTTATGTAGGAGATAGAGCTACTGTGACACTATTTCAGCCCAACACTATTTGTGGCTGACAGTCTGGAGGTGCCAGATGAAAGGACAGAGCCCTAGGCCTGGGTCTGGAGGGCGACACTGGCTTCCAACCAGTGGGAATCACCCAGTGGCTCTGGCAGCCACTGGTTCAGCCTGGCCATGGGAGCACCTGGAGAGCGGCGTAGGGCTCCCTGGGGCATGGGCATGGAGCAGGAAGCTTTTGGGTCTAGGAAATGAAACTTCACTGAAAGGAGAAAACCATGGCTGTGGAAAGAGTGGAGCAAGCTGCCAAACCAGGTAATCCATCTCCGGAGCGTCTGCGTCAAGATGATTCATGTCTTCCAATTTACTCCCAGCTCAAATCTAAAGTAAATCAGCCCAGACTGCTCCCGCCCCGTGCCGGGACATGGTGTCAGTGTGGAGAACATCCCATCCCGCCCATCCATCTCGCTGGGCTCGCAGCTCCCAACTTTAAAGTGTGTCCTTCGCAATTAGAGCCAAACTGTTTGTTTGTTGATAGGTGATGGGAGGAGAGGAGGCGCCCTGGGAAGCAAGATGGGATGTGAAAAGGGATGATGAAAATGGATTTTTTTTAATATGCTGCTCAGTTGCTTTCCTGCAGCAAATCCTTCCACAGGAGAATAGCTAAGGAAGATCGTTATCAATATTAGTTCCCACCTGTAATAAGAAAGTTGTCCAAAGTCTTAATTACCTTTTAAAACTATTTACAATTCTCCTGCCTCCATCTGTGGCCTTTCTGCCAGTCTTGATACCGCACTGCCTCTGCCAGCAGCCTGGAGCCAGCCCTTGTGCCACAGAGGGATGTGACCCATGGGGAGAAGGGAACATGGGAGCACCCCTCTGCGGAGCCACTGGTGGGGAGTGGGATGGCCCCTGTGCCCCAGCACAGCCCCCCAGGACAGCCTGCACTGCAGGAGGAGCTGCAGGAACACAGATTCCGGCTGTTCCCTTACACTGGCACCCCACACTTCATTACAGCTAATTTCTGCCACAGGGCCGGGGTGCTGAGGGAAGGCAGGCTGGGAGGTGCCGCAGTTCCGCCGTCAGTGGGAGCAGACTGTGTCCCCCCAAGCTGCTCCTGCTGCCCATGGATCCTCTGCTGGAGGGATTGGACAAAGCAGGTTGTGGCTCTGCTGCCACCCTGCTGTGTCCTGCAGCCTGGGGGGCTCAGCCATGGCGTCTGGGGGGATGTGGGTAATGAACAGCTCTGGTTGCAGACCTGGGAGCAGTGACACAGCTCTGAGTCTGCTAATGAGCCAGAGACATTTTAGGCACTAATTCACTTTATGATGAGAGTGCTGCTCCTACTCAGATTAAGTATTTATCTACTTGTTTAATGCAAATCAATAACTGAATAACTGTTTGATGGGGTGGTGGCATCTGTGGAACTCCGCAGTCATTTGTAAGTCATGTTTTAACGCCTTTCTAATGAGCAATACCAGCTGCTCACCACTCAGGCCATGCACTGAGAGCAATGAACCCAAACACACCGTCCTCAGGAGCTTTCCTTGGTGTTCAATCCACTCCTGCCTTCCAGTCTGCTCCTTTCCCTCTGTTGGAGCAGCTGAGGGGCTGCAAAGAGCTGGCAGCAAAGCCAAGCCCTAGTGGGGTCTCAGCCCAGTATTGACAGGGACTGGGAACTGCTTTGACTTGTCCTCTACCAGGTCTGCTCTTTGCAGGAGCTGCAAAAGTTATCCTTTAGAATATAATTTTCATTTTGCTTCAATTATTTTGTGCCAATGAGTTTGGAAATTCTTGGACAATGGGACCTGCCTGTCTGGGTAAGCTCTGCAGAGCTCAGTTGTGTGTTGTAGGCAAGGCCAGCGTCTGGGTAGGAAAAGAGTCTGGGAGTAAAGTCCAGGCAAGGGAAGGACTTCAGGGTGCCATCTCACCCCTCTCCCTGCCCCAGGCCCTGCCCAGTCAGCTCTGATGGACATGTTTTGGGTAGTTCCCAAAAGGATTGGTGAAGGAGACGTTTTAGCAGCTCTCAGGCAGCGCATCCTGCAGACACGGTTCTGGAGTTGTGCCTCCAAAGTGTCCTAGAAAGGGTCCCCAGAAGAACTAATTTCCAGCTGGGTTGGACTTTATGTACTCCAGCCATGTTTAACTTGCTGAATATTTCACGTTGCTGTTTTTGGTAGCTCTTCAAACTCCTCAAAAGTGAGATGACAAACTTTTCCATCTATTATCTTGGGCCATTTTGCATCTGTTACCCCATGGCTGCAGTCCCAGTGCTGGAGGCACCATATGGCTTGCATTGTTATTAGACACAACACACACAAGGAGCAGCAGGACTGAAAAAATGGTCTGGAATTAAAATTCACCTTGTTGCTAACTGCAGAGTAAATGACTAAGCCAGAGGGACCAGGTATCACTGCAGTGGGCAGAGGGTGTTTGTTTCTCTGCTGGAGGAGCCCTGAAGTATTTTGATATTGTGTCTGATTTAAAAACACAGGAGTTGCTCCACTCGTGGTGCAGCACAGCGCTGCCTCATACAGCTAATGTGAGTGGCACGAATACCAGAGTGGTAAAACAGGCCTTAAATACTACTTACATTTTCCATGATATGGGAAATAAGAGTGTTCCTGAAGGGAGCTCCTTCTGGGAAGTACTGACACAGTGAAAATAATCTGCTCATGCAGCAAACCTGCAATTAGAGAGGTGCCTGGGTGAGTTGCCTGTCATTGCCAGCAGAACATGCCAGCTTGAGCTGCTCCTCATCCTCAGCAGAACATATCGGGGTGAGCTGCTCCTCATCCTCAGCAGAACATGCCTCAGCCTGGGGTAATGGAACTGAAACAGGGGCCTCCCATGTTCCAGCTCTGATTCCATTAGCAACTGCTGTGCAGTGGGGATGGATGGGTGTTTCTCCATCTCTGCAGTGAGGAGATGGGCAGTGGGCTGTGACACACACTGGCGTGTGCTCAGGGACAACCTGCAGCCCCGACCCCTCTGGTCAGAAGTAACTGCATCAGGCCAGCCTAGCCCAGCCTGTCCGTGCTCCCCTCTGTGCCCGGGACATGGTTCTCTGTGCTGTGCTTGAACCCTGAGCAGGCTGGGGTTTGACAACCATACAGCAGCAGTTGGAGCATGTGTCCCACTAGTGAGATCTCTGAGGGTTTCTGCCTTCACCCTTCTCCGCTCTCCTCCGTATTTGCAGTAGCAGCAGGGCTGGCATTGCCATCAGCATTTCCTGCTCCCAGCTGCTCGCAGGGGGAAGGTGCTGTGGAACTTGCTCTGGAAGCTGAAATTCAGCATTAAAGGGTCTGCCTCCCTCTTTGAAGTTGAAGCTAAGGGCAGGTTAAAAACATGGCAGTTTAGGTGGGAGCACAGGAGAACAAACTCCTGAGGTGTGCTGTCACTCTCTGCACTGGGCCAAATGGATCCCAGGATCACATGGATCCCTTCCTTCTTATGGTACCCAAGTCCCAGCAGTTCCCTGTGGCACTGAGGGACCTCCTCGTGTCCTTCTCTGTCAGGCTCTGTCTGGACAGGACAGGGCTTGACTTGGATTTCAGGTGTGGTTTCCTGCACTCCATTTTATCCCTCTGTGTGGAGGTTTTTTCGAAGACTTGCAGCCTTCTTTGATCTCAGAATATTGATGTAAATATTGCATGATCCTGCCTCAGCCTCCAGGAAACCCAGATGTTCAACTGGTCAGATCTTAACATCGTGTTCAGGAACCCTGAAAAGCACATGAAATAATAAACTTGTTCCAGCATGACGTTTCTCTGTTCAGGATCAAATTCGGGGTTTATTCATTATTCCTGACAGCTACTGCAGGAGGTAGAGCAGGTAAATAAAGTAGTTGTGGGCTGGGTCTGCATGAGCTGAATGCAACAGGTCACACACAATTAATATTCAAATCAGTCTGATACAGAGGCGTAAAACCCCCAGCCGGCCGGCTCACTGGGTGGAAAGCTGAGTAAGGCTGAGCCCAAGTTTTCCTAGAGTTCCTCATGCTGTTGTTTAGATAAGTTTAAATGAGCTGTGATTAAGCTAATTTCAAGCTAATTAACTCAGAAAGATATTCTCCACTTTTTAAAATTCTAAGTGGTTGTTCATTAGGAGTGAGCGAACGGGTGGAGGCTGCGTCACTGCAGCACAAGGAGCTAAATGCAGCACGAGCAGTCATTACTGAAATATGAATATTTGTCGTCTAATTAAATGGCATAATTAACGGACCGTTATGGTACTGCTGCCACGGGGACGTGTGCCCTCATGCAGGCACGTGTGGGGCATGGGGTATTGGTGTCCTGACCCCCTGCTGCCCTCCCGGCACAGGGTTGGTGCTGCCAGACACACCTGGGCTCGGCCCCGCTGTGGTGGGAGCAAGCTCTGGGGACGAGGTGGCACTTGGGGACCAGCCCTTGGTCTCCCCTGCCCCCAGGACAGGGTCCAGGAGACTGTGTGGAAGCATCCCTGCTGGCTTGTGCCCAGGGCTCAAGGTCATGCACTCCCCACATCAGTCTGCCCCAAAACCAAGATGGAAAAACCCACCCCAGCCCTGCTCCTGGGACACCACGATGCAGCTGCAGCCCAGCACTGCCAGGGTGATGAAAAATGAATGAAAACAAGATTGGGAGGAGAAGAGGTGGGTGGATCTGGGGAGACAAGTCTGTCTGTGGTTTTGAGCGTGAGCCTGGTCGTGTTGTTGCTGGATCTAATGGCTTTTGCAGTTCAGTTTCTGGCTCACTGAAGCATCACCTGATTGAAGGCACAGAGGAAGGACTGGGCCATCCCCACACTGCCACAACCTGTGGTTCAGGCTGAGTGAGCACCTGGGAGTGAGCGGTGCCGTGGCTGCCTCCCTGTCTGCAGTGGCTGCCAGGCTCCGGCTTGGAAAAGCCTTTCAGGGTCTGCAGGGACCAGGATCCCTCACCCAGCCCCCCTGCACCTTCATGGTCCCCCTCTGCCATTGCCAAATCCCCTCTGGGTTGGCAAAGGTACTCTGGCTGTGCCTGGCCAGCCCCACTCCTCTCACAGAGAGGCTGAGGCACAGCCATGTGCTGGCAGGAGCATTTTGTGAGTAGCAGAAAATGCTCAAGTAGGTGGTGACCCCTGCTTTAAAACCCCACAAAGCCGTAACACAGAGCATCATGAGTGCAGCACAGACATAAGCTGTGTATCATCATAGCTCATGAATTTTCCTTTCCTGCCCAGGTCAATCTGCATTGAATGGAAACCAGAGAGCTCTTTATCCTTACGTCCTTCTCTCCGCAGCTCTTGTTCCATCAAGTGAAAAACCTGAAAATCCTCGAGCAGGTTATGAAATACAGTTACAATGGAGTGAGAGGCATTAGATTGAAGGATTGATCCCAGCAGCAAAGCCATTTCCCTCTGTTGTGCACATATAAATGAACCTGGATTGTGTGTTGAGCGACAAGCTGCCTCCACAGATGGCTCTTGGCACGGGGAGGGGACAGGTGCACTCTGTGGCATGTTCCCAGGATTCTGGAGCCAGACCTGTCCTCTGCATTCTCCTCTCTCACCCCTTGAGAAGGGCCAGTGGGACCATGCTGCTCCTGGCAGGACCAGGGTGGCTCAGCTCTCCCTCTTCCCTTACTCTCATGAGTGCAGCCCCCCTGCAGAGAATGTGGTGGCCCAGCTTTGGGTTTCCCACTGCCCAGGTCCTTCCAGCACCCCTCAGTGATATCATTGAAATTTCACAGTCATCAGTTTCAGAAATTATTTCTGAAATTTCCACTGCTCTTGGAGCTGTAATAATTTATCCCTACATTTTCCCCCAAGAGTAGGGGAGCAGAGCCACCATCCCTGGCAGCAGGTCCTTCATCTCCTGTCTTCAGACTTCTTTTTTTTTTAATAGGTACAAATATCACTAACACCCCCCCAGAGCCTTTTCTGTCCCTGCCAGGGAGAGGGGAGCTCATCCCACTGGAACTCTTAAGTGCAGGATTCCTCGTCCCTCACCTCTGGCTCACACTGCTGCAGGGGCACAGTTACTAGCCCAGGCTGTTGGCTCAGCTTAAACGGAAGAGTGTAGCAAAAGGTGTCTCCAAAGGGGACGATAAATCAATGCTAAAATCTACTTTGCCTAATAACACAATGATCTTTTCTAGCAAGAGAGAAGACCCTGTTTGGAACACGCACCAACATGAACTGCTCCTCTCCAGCCTTGCTCTCAAGTCTGCTCTGCCTCATCTGACCGGAACCGCTGGGTTTGTGCAGCGCAGCTCAGGATAGGGGCTGTGCCATGAGCTCTGCTTGCAGTGCTGTGTAGTTTGATGCTAATTTGAGGTAATGAATTAAACTTAAAAGTCATAATCTCCAGATCTGCAATCTCTCATCTGTGGCTTCGAGGATTTACAGAAGGTTTAGTGCAAACCAATTCCTTGTGAGAGCTTCTTGTGATTAGTGGTGATGAAGGGAAAGGATGCCACCTGATTATTTCATAACTCTCAGAAATGCAAAGAGATTTTTTTTTCCCCATTTGTATCCCTGCCTGCTTTAAAGGGAAGCAGCAGCAAAATTGTGTGGGAAGAGCAGGAAAACCATCCCAGTTTTGGGTCTGGCATTGAGCTCCAGCATCCCCTGCCTAGGTAGACAGCGTTGCCTTGGGCTGAGGTAATGGCTCTGCTGGCATTACCCAGCCCCCCAGGCCGGGACCCTGGTGCCACTGGGGATGAATGTCCCTGCTGAGCCCTGCCATGGCCCTTGCACATCCAAGGCCTCAGTTCAACGGGGAACAACTTAAAAGCTTAAAATGAAGCAAGTGCTTGGTTGGGCAGAGATGAGATCTATTTATCACTGGCATTTCATGAGGGCCTCTTTGGCATCCTGTGAAGTGCAAAGGTTTGGCACTACAAACCCAGGAGAAACTGCTCTTCATCTGAATGTAATAATCATGGCAACATATGGCAAGTGACATTTCAAAGCATCTAAATCTCACCAAGGCACAGGTAGGCTTCCTAATGTAAAATATTCAGCCTGGTGCCAGAGAAAATGTGAGAAAGACAGAAAACCCAGCACTGACAACGCCAGGAGTTAGAAGAGAGTCCCTGGAAAATGACTCAGTCAATGATATCAAAGTTCACAAATTTAAGTGTCTGAGAGTGCACTTTCCTGACAGCTGAACATTTCCTCCAAGTCTCATAATCTTGTAACAAATTAAAGGCAAACAGGAATTCATCAAAAGCAACAGTCTCAATTGTTATAGCAAATTGACTTTAGATTATTGCTGGAGATGGAGTGAGGACAGGGCAGCAGCTCCCTGAGCAGGTGTGAGCATGAGCAGGGGGACATTTACCCTGCAGGAGGGATGGCTTCAGATATCGATGGCCAAATCAGAGCCACTGCTGTGACATCTCTGTGTCACCAGCTCCCCTCATCCCCCCATTCCTCCCTGGGACAACTGTGGCCCTTCCCTGGTCCTTGAGAGTGGGGGCTCTGAGAGAGCTGTGCCTTGTCCCAGGACACCTGCGTGAGGCAGAGATCAGTGACAGACCTGTGTCAGCAGAGCCTGATTCCTCCTTCCGGGGCCTCCCCACCACACTCCTCACTGCGGTGTCCCCCAGCACGTCACACCTGTGTGGGCAGGATGTGACCAACACCTCCCAGGGTGGCAGAGCTTCTGTGAGCTCCTGTCTCCTGCTCCAGGCACCCCCTGTGAAGTGGCTGTCTGTGTGTCTGTCTGTCTGCCCATGCAGCTCCAGGGAGTTCTCCGCATCTCCACTCCAGCTTCTGTTTGTTAATGTGGTTCAGCAAATAAATAGTGAGTTGTGGGTTTTTACCATTATAAACCAGCCAAGATATGAGTGGGTGAAAAATGACAGATGAGTGGAAACAAATCCTCCAGAATCATAAAAAGATACCAGAGGGGAAAAAAAGGCTTTTTACTGTGATTGTGCAGAAAATCAATAAAGCCCCACTACAAGGCAGTGCTGCAGATAACAAGGAGATTATATCAGTTTTCATGGAACATATTGTTTGGCAGGCGGAACACTCTCGGAGGCTGTAATGGTGCATCATAAAGTTTAAGTTAGTGTTGTTGGTGAGGAGATTTAAATAAAACCTAAATGCTGACATTTTGATGGTTATTATTTATTCAATAGCCTGAGATGTCAAACCTTGTTGTCTTCAGTTTTCCAAGGAAGAGAAGCTCCAGACAGAGCAGGCCTGGAGTGATGGATAGCCGTTTCATCCCACACTTCAGCACAATCCCAGGTGGATATTCTCCCAGAAACAGGCTTGAGGGCAGCCACAGAGACACTCCGCCTTTGACAGAGAAAATTCCTGTAGCAGAAATATCTACCTTTGCCCTCAGACATGCAGCCTACCTGTCCACGTGCTCCCCAGGCGCATCCCTCGGGCAGGCAGGGTTCCAGCAGCAGGTGCTCCATGCCTGCACCGAAGCAGCCACGCTCGCCAGCCCAGGCTCCCCTGCAAATCCATCCTGTACCCACCGTGGGAGGCCGTGGGCTGAGCACTGACAGGACGGGCTAATGACTGCAGGGCTCTGAGGGTCACCCTGCAAATCAAGTGATCGATGCCATGCCAGTGACAAGGGAGAAATAGGATGGCCCTGAGCAGCCAACCTTCACCCCACACCTTGGTCATTGGGTGAATAGGAGAAATATTATTGGGGCTTAAAGTCAAATGGGTTTGCTCTACCCACGGAAACGCTGTTGTTTGGTCTCCACGGGATGTTCCTGACGGCCCGGTGCCAAGTGCAGCCGGTTGCAGAGCGCTCACTCTTCTGCTAATTGCAAAGCTAATTGTTCTTACTGCAGAACCCATTATAGTGTATCGTTATACTGCAGTTAACGAGATGTTTGGATTAAATGGCTCACTAAAAGTCAATAAAAAGAAATTTGCTTGACTATTCCTTTAATTTTTCAGATGCAGTGTTAATTCACTGTTAATTCTCCCCAAAGGGCTGGATTCATTAAACTGCTTAACACAGGACTAATATATATATATATATTGTGCAAAGGCATTAAGGCAGAAACCCAAACTAGTGAGCACAGGGGATCAGAACCCCAGAACAGGGGATAAGAACCCCAGAGCAGGGAGCACGGGGGATCAGAACCCCAGAGCAGGGAGCAAGGGGGACCAGAACCCCAGAACAGGGGATCAGAACCCTAGAGCAGGGAGCAAGGGGGATCAGAACCCCAGAAGAGGGATCAGAACCCTAGAGCAGGGAGCACAAGGCATCAGCACGATGTTGCACAGTGCAGATGTCAAATGGACACACAGCTGCCCTCCCAGAATGATCCCAATGACAGCATCAGGCAACTCCTGTCCCCTGGCAGGGCAGGGCAGTGTCACACTCTGCACTACAGCTGGGGAGAAGGATGGCCTGCCTGAAAACATCCCTAAATGGTGGGGGAGAGATTGCAGGGGGAGAGGGTGCACCCGCCTTGCCAGGACTCACTGTGAAGGGCACCTGGGGACAAGCAGGGGGTCACGGTGCAGTGGGGACACGGTGCAGTGGGAATCTCCGTCCCTGGGCTGATCTGGCTCTCAGCATGTGCCAGCACAGCTTGGAGCCACAGGACAGATTAGTGACTGCTCACCTGGCCTGGGTCTGTGGCAGGCACTGCCTCACTGCAACCACCATTCATCTGGGTTTACTTGCATTCTCCTGCAATTTCTGGCAGCAGATTTTCAGCCTTTCGGGACACAACAAAGTGCATCAGGAGCAGTATGAATATATCTGTTCCAAAATTAGATGGAAGAGCTCACAGCACTTTTAGAAAGGATCCCAAGCATCTGAATTCTGAGCAGAAATATCTCGTTTCAGCTGTAATGATCTATAAAGAAGGAATAAATGCCTTTTATACTGGCTTGTTTTGCAAAAAACCATCCTCCTTTGTTTGACTCATTGTTGTGTGCGCTCCATGGGATGCTGCCCTCGGGTTTCCACCTGCTACTGGAACAGAGCTGGAGCCGTTCAGAGAACAGCCAGACATGGGTCCAATCTCGAGGAGGTTCAGGCCAGGTGGACAGGGGTGGGTGAGAGTTTTCTGCACAAGAAGCATTTTCAAGGACAAAGGCAAAACAATCTGATGAATACTGAGGAAATTTTACATTGAGTGAATGTGTAAAGGAAATCCTTTAGTCTCACTTCCCACTTTGCCTGGCACAGGCTCCTGACATGCTGCCAAGCAAGATATGACAGAGAATTATGCCTTTAACTATGAACAGAGGAGGGAGAAGCTGAAAAGCAGAATAAAGGAGCAGCCACTCCTATTGCCTGACACTGGGTTGCTCCCGATGGCTCAATCAGCTACCCTGAGCACAGAGAGAGACTGGGAGGACTTCTGGTGTCACTGATTCTGTTTCCAGAAAGGTGTTATTGCTGTTTTTAAGCCCACTTGCCAGGCACCAGCCTTCCCACAGCTCAGTCACCAGGGCTGCACTGAATGCCACAGGCTGTGAGTGTCCCCCGTGCTGGCACTGTCACAGTGAGGCTGCACCAGCGCTGAGGCTCTGCTGCTCCCCCCCCAGCTCCTACCACTGCCCTGACAATCCTTGGGGTGTTTCAGGCTCCTTTGTTCTAGGACAGAGCTACCATCATTCTGCAAATGTGCTCCTAAGAAATAAAGACGGCACGGCTCAGAGCCAATGAGGGCCATGTGCAAAGCGGTGGCTACTTCAAAGTGAGCAGCAGAATAAAGAAGATGACAGAAATCATGAAATGCACAACATGAAATGGGATTTAACAGGAGTTCAGAGTCATTACCTAGATCACAGTTAGACAGGACACAGCATCTTCAGCAATCAGCCGTGTGCACAGAGGGTGACTCCTCCTTGGAGCGCTGGGTGCCAGGTGTGGGTGCCCTGCCAGGCACCAGCATCACTTCACTGGCCAGGAATTCCCTTATGGAGAGACTCAAACAACGGTGACAGGTGAAGAAGCTCCAAAGCTCCAAAGCCGCCTGCCAGCGGGACTCTGCCATGCCATTCACATTCCCCACAGTCAAATCATCCATCCTTATCACACTGCCAAGAAAAAAGTTCCTGTTCCCTAGGACTAATCCTCAGTCTCATTAAGAGCAGGGCTGGAATACTAAATTTTTAACCAGGGGAAGCTCCCTGGTCCATTACTGCCTTCCTCCCACGTTTATTAAAGCAATAACTTTGTTTTTAAAAGGCACATGTTTCCCCTGAGCTCTCCCACACTTTGGTGTCCTAATTAAAAAATATAAATTAGAGATTGAGCAGGTCTCCTGCTTCAAAGGAACGTAAATTGGGTGGCTTGAAGTCCTGGGGAAAGTCTGAACACAAAACACTCCGAGGTGGCTCTGCAGACAATGGTGCCTAAGATGAGAGGAGGAGGAGGAAGATGGAGGTGGAGCAGCACACTGAGGCCCTCATTCACAGCTCTGTGCACTTTGGGGAAGTTCTTATTAAAATTTCATCACCTCTTTCTTCCGCAGAGCAGAAGAGCCCTGCAGGCTGCTCTGTCAGCTGGCACTATCCCTGCCTTCAGAGCCTTGGAGGAGCAGCTGCTCCTATGTCCCTGGCCCCACATCCTTCCATGCTCTGCTCCACAGAGTTTTTCATCCCAAATCTGAGGGACAAGGAGGATTCTGGCGTGCAGATGGGGCAGGGGCTAACAAGGTGACCTTTCTTTGTGCTGTGCTGGCTTTCCTGCTCTGGGTTTTGCCTGAATCAGTCTTATACCTTCTACAAGTCCAGAAAAATGGAATTTAGTGTTTGGCCACAAATGGAGAATTCTGGTGGTTTGATACAAAGCTGTATTTTTTCTTAGGTTCCCAGGTACATTTTTATTTATACACTCATACATATCCACACATACATGTGCACATGAACCCCTCCAGCTCCTGGCCCCTGGCAGTCCTACCCGGACCAGCAACTCATCCATAAGCATCACACACATCCACCTTTAGCTGAGGGATGTGGCTGGACTTTGCTCTGTTATCTTTCTGTTTCCATGGCAATAAAAGTAGCTTCTGATAATGGCTATTTCCTAAGTACTGTGAGGTTTGGTAATTTTAGCAGCATTATAGCACAGACTTCAAATGGTCAGAGTTGCTCAGGGTTGCTCTGGCTTGGGCTTTGAATTGCAAGTGGATGTGAACCAGGGGAGGTTTTTCTGGTTATCCTTAGCTTACTCCTTGTATGCCTGTTCCCAAGGGATCCACAGGACTCCTTCAGTCCCAGGCAGGTTTTGGGACCGGCATTGCTCCTGGTGTTGGTGTGACTGCAGGAAGCTGCCAGCTCACCTGTCATCTGAACCTGCCTCACAAACAGCAGCTGACTTAATTATTAGCGTGAAAAAGAAATAATGCCCCATATTCCCCAAAGCCTGTGATACAGCTGGGTACAAGTAATGCCCAGGTAATGTACCAGAGGATGAATTCCAGCTCTGCCTGGATCATCCAAATGACTATTGATTCCGTGCCCACCCCCACTCCTCTGGAGCCACACATTGTCTCCCCATAAGCTGCCAACCAGGTGCCTGCTCAGACACCTGACCCGTTGTTTTGGCTGTGTGCTGCAGGAGCCCTTTGCCAGGCCCGGAATTCTCGGGGGGAAACACAGGACCGGGATCCTGCTCCTTCCCTCAGCTGTGGCTCACCCACCCCCTCCCGAGGCTTCACCCCTAGTCCCTAAGGAAACATTGCTGGCAGGAAGAAACATTCCACTTTTCCCACATTTTCAGTGCCGAGTTATAAGTTTTAGAGGCAGTTCCATTCCTGGAGCGGGTGGGTGCTCTGGCACAGCCTCGCCCTTCCCATGCTGTCCCTGGGGACAGCCCGGGGGCCTTACCCAGGCAGCACCTTCCTCTCCGACCCATGTGGCAGTAATTTAATCTCCAGATCTGCCCAGCATCTTCCTGACCTGCAGAATCACATTCCTCCTGCTCTCAATAAACCAACCTTTAATATGAAGTGTGAAACTTCTAATTTAGTGTCATATCAAATAATAACTGTCGTGTTTAAACTGTTGCTTGTATTAGTCAAACAATCACAGATCAGAGCCAGAGGCTCCTTGTCTCTCTCATTACCACTGACTTGCAATTAATATTTATAAAGCAGGAAGGATTTTTCTTTAAGAGGGAATTTTCAGCTGTCCTTTGGATTCTCCGACACAGGCTGCAAAATTTATAGGCTCTCCTTCACCTTCACTCCAAGAGAACAAAGCTTTTCATCTGACATATTTATAATTTTAGTCTGTAGGGACAGAAATGAAGCAAGGCACGGTGAGAGATGGCAGAGAGCTGGGAAGGGGAGGGGGGAAGCCAGTGGGCAGTGACAGGCACCAGCAGTGATAGGCACTGGCGGCAATGGGCAGCTGGTGAATACCAGCAATCATGGGCTCAGTTTCACAAAGCACACTGGAAATGCCACTGGATTTGAGGAGGGGAAGACTAACTTTTGGAGCATTTGTTTAAAAAACAACCAAAAATTTCCCCCTTTAGTGAAAATTTTCATAATTTCCCATTGTAAAATCATTCCAATTTATTCACAATATTCCTGAATATCTCATTGTGAAACTGAAATTAAAATATCCCAATAGACTCTGGCAGAAACCTTTGCACAAATGCGATAGGATTTTCCCACAGTAATAAGTCCCCATGGTAAAATATATTAGAGAAGAAAATGTTTCAAAATAACTGTACCCAATTAAAACTTCACTAGGGTTTACACTTCCCAAGTTTTCTTTTTTCCAGCACTATAAGCATAAAAATGACACACACCCAGCCCAACACCAATTGCTCCCAACATCGACAGAGCAGGAGCCACACATCACACTTTGTATGAGACACTGAGCTGGAATGGCCAAACTCCCTCCTGTCATTCCTCACTATATTATTCCCTTGCTTTTTAAAGTTAATATTAATAAAACATACATTAGAATTGCAGAAATCATGGAAATGTCAAACATCTCTCACTAGCTTTGGTGAGAACTTTGTTAAGTACCAAATGCAAATGTGCAGCTGGTGCCTCTGACATTTTGGTTCCTTTGCTGGCACAGGCTAATCAATTCAGTTTCTAATTTTAATTTTATCAGCAGCAAATCTGCTGGATTTTTCAGGCTCTGATGTAGGCCAATTAATTTCTAATCAAATTACCTGGGTTCGGACAGGCTTTGTCCATGCTCTTGGCAGCGCCAGGAATCACAGTCCCACGACCTGGAGTGCGCCAGGTCCTGATTCTACTCCCGCTCCTGCTCCTCTTGGTGAGGATGCAGAAATTAACCCTTTAGGGGTGAAGAGGGGGCAGAGGAGCAGAGGAGCTCCCTGCTCACCTCCTGCACATGCCCAGCCCACAAAATGTGGAGCCCCGGCCTTTACTGTCAACCACACCATGACCGCAGTCCTTTCTGAGATGTTCCACTGTCCACCTTGGGGAGAGCCATCCATGCCCCACTGCCCAAGGGAAGGGCCCTGGGCATGTCCTTTCCCTGGTCCCATCCCTGGTCCCTTGCCAACCCATGACCCACAGCACTGAAAATGAAGCCCCGTTTTCTGCCAAAAAGGAGCTCCTGAGTCACTGAGGGTGCGAGCACAGGAGTGTCAGGCACCTGCTGCTGGGAAAGTTTCTTTACGACACAAAATTACTGAGTTTTCAGATCTGCTCAAATAGAGAACAGAACTGGAAACAAGGTTCCTTTTGGTGTCTCCTCATCTTTAATTCAGCTGCTGGTTTTAAAAACCATCCTGCAATGTCCAGACGGAGTTTGTATCTATTGCCATTTTAATTTGTTAAGATTTTTTTTTATTTTTGCCTGCCTTTCTCTGACACGGGGTGTCATTAGTGCAGCAATTAACCGACCTGGCGACCAAACACGTGTGATGAGCAGTTGCTACATCCCAGCATCGACTGATTTCCAGTTCCAACAGCCACAGCTGTGGCTGGGTGTGCACAGATTTGTACATGCAGAGACCTCTGTGCCTGACTGGCAGGTGGGGATGAATCGCAGATAAAGCTCCATTTTGCTTAAAGAGCCCTTTTAAAAGAAACACTCTTAAATATCAACATTACCTCTTCAAAGAAGTATTTCCTAGAAAAAAAAAAATTGCATTTTCAGAGCAGGGATGGTAGCCAGGACAGACAGAGTCAGGGCTCTGGCCCTTCTGCCAATATTGTTGCAGCCACAAGGGAAGCAGCTCAGAGCATATCTGTCCACTGCTCCAAGGCTGTAGCTGCTCCATTATCTGCAGCCTGTAGTAATCTCCAATCTTTATACTTTAATCTGTAAAACAGACAAAGAGCTTTTCCAGCCTTTCATGTGCTGAATGACAGGCCCCACTCTCTCCCCAGCATTTCCTCTGACTCACTCATTACAAGCTATTTTAGAATGTGCTAATGACAAAAAATACGTTTTGATCTTTACTGTTATGAGTAAATAAAGAAACTCCCCTTTGGGGTATTTGAAAAGGATTTTGTCTATTCCCACCCCATGTCCAAGGGGCCCCTGTGTTCTGCTCTGCAAAAGGGCTTTAAGTTTTTACACAGGAACAAGAAGGACTCACCCAAGCAGTTCATGCAATAAAGTTTTCTCTCCAACTAGGGTCAGGGACACAAGCCAAGCAGGAGAACCAAACCACTGATTTTATCACCATGCAAGGAATTTTTTGCCCCTTTTGTGAGCTGTCCTGTTCAGAGAATTTACTCTCCTTCCTTCATCTGCAGCCACAGATGAGGTGGAATGAGAGGAAAACCTGTCTCCATTTTCCCAGCTCCCAGGATAAGTGGAAGCAGGGGAGCTGAGATGCTGAAATCCTGCATCCTAATGTGATGTTGCTGCGCAACCAGAGCAGAGCAGGAGCTGCTGTGAGGGGTGGCCCCGGGGAGCAGAATCTGCACAGCACAAGTTTCTCTGTCCAGGCTGGTTCTTCCTCCCCACACTCTTCCCTCCAGGACAGCAGCTGCTGCTACAGCGAGCCTGGTGCTTGTTTTGCCTCATCCATCTATCCTGGTGGGCCTCCCATACATTTCTTATTATTCTGCCCAACATCTGTTCACAATTTGTTTCTAATTCCTCGGTCTACTCCTCCTTGCCTGACTCTGGACGCAGAGTTAAATTCTTGCGCAGACCTGGGGCATGAGGAACTGGAGAACTCACCCACTCCATCCCCTATGCCCAGCATGGGTCAAGTGGATTCTTTTGGAAGGCGAATCCTGCAGCACAGGTTCCCTGGGAGAGATCAGGGCTGTTGGATGAGGTCCCTCAACAGCCCAACACTCAGTGCCTACCCCAGGCCACCACAGTGGCAGCTGCTCTGTGGCTGCCCAGGGTTGGCTCATATCAGTCGGCATTAAATAACCTTAATATCAACTTCTCAAAGGACAAAGTCAGTGCTGAGTTGTTCTGCACAGACACAGGTGCAAGTGAGAGCCAAACACTGCCCGAGTTTGCAGAATGCTTTGGATCCTCTGGAGTGAAAGGGAGATACAAACTCCTGGGTGGACGCCAGGTGGTAATGGTAAGCAGATGGCAGGAAGACTGCTGAGAGAGGACAGGTTTATTTACTTGCTTATTCATTTATAGACCATATTTTGGGAAAAGAAAATTAACATGACTTTGTATGTATGTCTGCACTCAGAGAGAAGAGGCACAGGCATAGGCCACAGCTACCTGTGTCTCTCCCGCCTTCCTCCCTGCTCTCCATGTTTATCTGCTGGTGGATGGGAATTGGGTCCTTCATCTCCAGCACAAGCTGGCCTTGATCTGAGTGCAGAGCTGGGATGTGAAAACTAATAATGAGCACATCAAAACTACAGCAACGCACACTGAGAGGGGCCACTTGCCTGTCTCAGGCAGGAGCAGCTCTGTGTCACCAGTCCCAGAGATGTTCATTGCCCCTGTGAGGAATCAGGAATCCCACAGCCTCTCCAGCAGCCTGTTCTCCGCTCACTGTCCCTGGCTGACAATCTCTTTCAATACAAGTGCTCAGAGTGAGGACCAGCTATGATCCTGCTTTCTCCCAGCTTTACATCCCTCTCTGTTTGTGCCCTCATGAGAGCCTCTTCTATCTCATTCCACAACAACTCCTCTCTGCCTCAAAAACATCCCCAGTGACAGGAAATCCTGTCCCATCCCCAAGTGCTTTAAATCTCACCTCCAATACTGGAGTATTCCTAAACCAGCAGGAAGCCCAGGAACAAGAGCTCCTGTACCAAGCCCAGAGCAGCCCAGGGGCTCTCAGGGCAGCTGGCCCTGACAGTGACCCCAAAACAGCTCATGGTGGGTGTCAAAAGGACCTGCGCATATGAGACTATAGGGGCCTTGTTGGGGTAAAACCTCCACAGCACACAGAGCTGATGCTGGAGAAAACCTCTCCAAGCACGTACCCTTGCTCTGTCTCGCTCCCCCAGAGCTGCTGGCTGAGGTGCGAACAATTTTGCCTTTCAACTTGAATTGAATTACAAAATAATTAACTCAACAAAAGCTCAGGAGTTACTTGGCACATGTACCTGTCTCATGCACTACTGCCAGTGTCTTTTTGTCACTCCAGTGGCTTTTGCTGGCCGTGCTGAGACGTCATGGAGCTCCACATCCCTCCCCTTCTCCTTCCACTGCCTGACATTTCTCAGATCACTGGGTGAAACCACCTGAAGCCTGATCTCAGGCTCAGCCATCCTCAGCCTCGGTGACCTGATACCTTTAGTCACTGGGTTAACAGAGAGAGATGGCAGAAGGGATGGATCCAGCACTCCAGGCTTGCTCTGCCCTGTCCTTCCCAGTGGGGTTTTCTCTGAGCACTGTGGGGGAAGGTGGTGGCGATGCCCTGCCCAGCCCTGGCACCTCGTATGTCTCCACCTCAGCCGGGAAGGTCTGGGAGTGCCATTGCTCAGCAGCACCAGTCCAGCTGTCTTTGCACCGCTGCTAATGGAACTTTTCTTCCTCTCTCCTGTTTTTGCTGATAGGAATTAGCATTAATAATCTCTCTCCCCTCCAGGGGAACACAAAACAAAGCCCCCCTCCAGTACATGCCACCTCCACTGCACTTGGCCCCGCTCCAGTCCCACAGAGCCCCGGCAGCCTCCGCATCCCCCATCCCTGCACCCCCTCCTACAGCTGCTGTTTTGGGGTGCAGAGAGGAGGGATGGCTGGAGGGGTGGTGGGAACCCACCCCCTCTTGTGTCTCCTCCCTGCAGGTGGGCAGGAAAGCTGGGGCGGCAGAGCCTCTGGGAAGGAGCTCATCCAGAAACCACAGAAAATTATTTTGGGAGCCAGGAGAGGAGGAACTGGGGTGGGGAAGAAACACGGAGCCTGGCAAACCCTCGTCACTCACGGCTGGGAATCCAACCACCCGCCACGCCGGGCCAGGTACCGCTGCGGTGGGTGAGCCACCCTCTCATCCCGGAGCCATACCTGGCTCCCACCCTGCTCTCACTGTACGCTTTTCCCCTTCTTGATGAAAAGAAGATCTTTTCTGATTGAACTAATTACGCTGATTGAATTTCCTCCCTCTCTGTGTCTCTGAGTGTGAAAGGTTTCCTTAATTTGATGGGGGTAATTGTTATGCACACACTGTCAGATGTTAATGCAATTCTGTGATTGACAGGTAATCAGCACATCAGCTGTACAAAAAGAGTGAATAAGTCTGTAATTTTATTTCCCCTGATTCCACTGTGTGGGATGGCAGGAAAATCTAAATTAGCTATCAGGGAAGGCAACCCTGCTCCAGCGCGAGCTGCTCCAGCCCGGGGGATGGCTGTGGCTGGGATTGCAAGGGCTCCCTTGGCTCTGAGGGACTCCACTGCAAACACCTGGCTCACTGCTGAGCCTCCTGCGGCTGCTTCGCACGGGGTCGTTTTGTTCATTTGGGGTCCAGACCCAGCAGTGCCTGCGTCTGCGTTCCCAGGGCAGCATTTGCACACAGCGTGCACGGCTCCAGCAGGAGCAGGAACGCGCTTCCTACAGAGAGAGGCAGAATTTCCTCAGAAACCTCAATATTTGGTACCCCAAAGTTCCTCCGAGAAACCCGTGAGCCGTGTAGAGTCCCTGGGCTTTGCTGGGGGCGAATCTGCACGAGGCCGTGGCTCTGGGACCATCCTGGGGCGAGAGCTCGCACTGCCAAAAGCTGCCTCCAGAGAGAGCGAGGCAAAGGAGATAATTGCTGTCCAGGGGCTCCCCTGGGCTTACCTACAGCGGCGGGGAGGGGAGGGAAGGCAAGGCAGCAGCTTGGAGATTTTCACTTTGCAGCTTCCATCGGGCTGGCAGAGCTGAGGGACAGAGGGAGAAGGAGTCCAGCACTCCTGCCAGCACCTGACAGCGGTGCCCGATCCGTTTACTGCTCGTCAGCTGCTGACGAGCCCCAGACAGGCAAGAGGGAGGAATGCCACGAAATTCCTCCAGAATATTTTCAGAAGCTTCTTACATTCCTTCTTTTCTTTCTTTAGTAAGGCCCTGATGTAATTTTTTGCTTATTTCTGAGCTTGGATCCCAGGATATCACTGCACAACAGCTCTGAGCAGACACGTGCACACACAGCGATTTGCTCTGGCTGTCGGGGCTGAGGCGTGTGCGTGTCTGCACACACGCTCCGGGCACAGCCTCCGGTGTGCCAACGCGGCACGGGGTGCGCGGTGAGCCTGGGGACCCACCACAGCCGGGTAGAGAAACGCAGAGTAAGGAAACCAGCGGCCATTCCCAAAGGAACTGCTTCCTCCCTGCTCTCCCCTGGAGCTGGAATTGACCCACGGTGGGTCAAACAAAGCCTGTGCCCCGGGAGCGGGTGCTGCTGGTGCCTCCTGCCCTGGGCTGGCCGTCACAGCCCCGTTCCCCCCGGCACTCACCACCCCCCGGAGTTCCCGGAGGCAAAGGCGAGGGGGCGGCCCCTCCCCAGTATAAGGCAGTGCTGGGGGCTTGAGGATCTCCAGCTCGGGGGCGGGGATGGCTGATGGCAGATAGCAGGAAAAGGGAGAAGCAGCGGGACCGTGAACAGCATCCACGGAGCGCCGTGGCATTAACATAAAAAAGGGTCAAATCCCTCGTATGAAGAGCTGGGAGTGAATAGCTACATTTACCATTAGTAAGATTTATCTGAAATACTTAAAATCCTTTTTGGAAGGATTTTAGTCTTTAGGAGGCTGGTTCTCTCCCCCAGAGCGTGCATAAACCAGGCTATTCAAGGAAAAAAAATCCGTGCTGATTGGGATGCGGAGCGCTGCCCTGCACTTCAATGGGATTGAGCAGGGGATGAGCCAGCGAGGAGCTCTGCCCATCACAGAGATGATACGGGAGACTCAAGGAGCTTAGTGGTTCTTAGGGAAAGAAACAGGGTGTGAGAGGAGAAGATTAGAGCAGGACCTCTCTGTAGTCAATAAATCGCAAGGAAAAGCAGAGACTGCTATGCTGGCAGAGCTCCCCTAGTACTGTAGCACATATAAAGCACCATCTCCAGCTAAAAGGATGTTTGACATCGGAGAAAATTAGGCAGATATTTTTTATCCAGCGTAAGTCACATGCAAAATAAATTGCAAAGGGCGGCAGCAGGAGCAGCTGGTAAAGACAGATTAAAAATCAGATTCAGACAAGCATCTCCAGGCAAAAAAGATATTTAGGATTAGGCTGCTAATTTGTAATCACAGATGGGGATGGGGCTGTACAGTCAGGCAGTGTACACAGGCTGGAGGAGGAGCACAGGCACTGCGTACGGAGCCAGGAGCGGGGGATTGCGCCAGGAGGAAAATGTCCGCATCCAGGAGGAAAATTCCCATGTCCGGGAGACGGGGGTTCTTTTGGGAGGAGCCGAAATACTGCCCAAACTGCTGCACTCGAGCAGGTGTGCGCGGCGCCCAGGCCGGCGGGCGAGCTGCCGGAGCTCCCTGTGCCAGCAGAACTGCGGGAGCGGGAACTGTAGGTGGCAATCGCATCTTGCGATGGGAGGGAGGCGAAAGCTCCGTCCGCAGGCTCTGCCCGAGGACAGCGAGCTGGGGAAGGGGCTGCACAGCTGGGGAGCCCCTAGAGCTCCCCATTCACTTGCTCACACCCCGGGAGAGGCTCTCCTATCGTTACACGCTTGCTGCGCTCAAACAAAGAGCCGATGTTACTTTCTCAGCAGGGGATAATTTCCGGACAGCAAAAACTTTCCCTCCGGCTGCTGAGCCCTTGCAGATTCCATTTTCCAGTGGCAGCCGGGTCCCAGGCAGAAGTCCCCCTCTGCGTGCCGTGCACACACAAGCCATCAACACTGGGGACATCGAAGAGGTGACAGATTGTTTAGCAGTTCTCTGTCACCAGGCGCTGCTGGAAGCATCTCTCGCTGCCACCTCCCAGTGCCCTGCCTGGACAGGGGCGGGGGACAGCCAGGACACCTCTGCGTGGCACGTGCAGGGCAGGACTGTGCGGGAAGTGCCTGAGCTAGGGCAGTGTCTGACACGGGGTCCGGCACAACCTTGGTGCCACCAGCTCTGCCCCCGACCTGGTCGCACCGTGCCGGCCACGTGGCCGCTTCCTGCCTGAGTGCTCCTGCAGCCGCGTCCCACGGCTGGTACGTGATGTCCCGTCTCGACACGGCGCCCTTACCGTGACAGCTGTGGGAGTGCTGAAGGCTGCCGTGAGAGCCGGCAGGCTGGTGACAGGCTTTTAGCGACACTTTTCTCCGACCCTGCATGCCCGAGGGCTGCGATGGCTCTGTGTGCCCCCAGCGCCTCCTCCCCAGGATGATCCCCCCACCGGCAGCCACGCACTCGGCTGGTACAGCAAGGCCAGGAAAGCCACTGGTGATGATTTCTGTCCGCTCTCACATCACTGTGCTTTCTCTCCGGAGCTCATGTGGCATCTGTGCTGTTCTGTTCTGGCACAGACATGCGTGTGCTGCTCCTGACAGACACTGTGAGGCAACCTTCAGGGTTTGACATCTTTCCCTCCCTTTCAAGCTCCTGTTCCTACCCCCGACCTCACAGTTCATCAGCTACACCTTTAATTTAAAGAAGGAAACCCCAGATGTTTCTGAGTATGGTTTACACTGAGTCATCCCACCGCTGGAGCGGCACTCACTGCCCTGGGCAGTGATGAAAACCAGACCCAGGAGCTATAAATCACTCCTGTTTGTCAGGCTACCCAAGCATGAAATAGTCTCTCAGCTGCTCCAAGGGCTGCCAGACCCGGTGCTGTGGGATGTGGCTCTGCCTGTGCCGGCAGCCAACGGCACCTCCCTCCCACAGCCAGACCTGGCTCCGCTGTGGCCAGGCTGGGTTGGCCTCCAGGTAAGCGGCCAAGTGCTTTGGTTCTGATCACATTCCCATGCCTAACGGGAGAAAGGATTTCCTCTAAAATTATTTGGAGTGAGTGGCTAAAGACCCTGAATTTTTCATTCCCCTTTCCTTATCCTGAAGAACACCTGACATCAAACCCCAAGGGAAAAGCAAACACTCAAGCCTGTATCTCTGAGCTGAGGAAGCTGCGAAGGAAAATATTGGCTTGAAAAAGTTTCAAGGGAAAATGTTCCATGAGCAGTGCGATGCTCAGGAGAGAAGAGACAGGAATGCTGGATGGAGCAGAGCGGGGGTGACAGCAACAGCGGGAGCGTCCAGCCGGAGCGACCTCAAACTGCAGAGGCATTTGGGCACTAAAAATCTGTGTCCTGGAGCGGCTTCTTAATTCCCTGCTGAGAACCCGAGGTGCTGAGGCAGCCCCGGGGACACCTGCAGCCGGTGTCAGCTCCTGCCAGGGGCGGCAGCACCGCTCGGGCTGCGGGACACCCACCCTCCTCCGCGGGGGCTGTGCCATCGCAGGGGCCGGTCCGGGCTGGATACGGAGATCCCACCACACAGGCTGCCACAGCTCGACAAGCTCAGCGGGAAGCAGCCCAGGCAGGCGAGAGTGTTAAGTCCTTTCCTGAGATTTTAATAGCATCAGAGCACTCCAGCGCATGGATAAGAGCGTCGGGTGAGAGTCAAGTGTCATCCAGATGGTTTTCTCTGCCCTGCAGCACCTCGTGTCCTTTCCCGGCCTCGCCCCCAGCCCTCTCCGAGCTGACTGCCTCGGGCTAATGGTTTCACTGCAGGCAGCTGCTCTCTCCTTCCCATTTCCACAGCAGGAATTCATTTGCATCCCCCAGACCTCTCCTCCCTGCCCAGGAGCGAGGGGCTGGCATGGCTGATGCTGGGTACAGCTCTGAGCCTCCTTCCCAGGCAGGGCACTGTCATACCAATAAAAACCAGGAACAGAAGCAGGACTGAAGGCACTCTCCCTTCTCTAATTCCCCACCTGACCTGTCCTTTCCTAAGGAGGGTCCTGGGGCAGCGAGGAGCCACCAAGCTCCACTGAAACTGAAGGTCCAATGAAGGACCTTCTCCCCCACGGCTTCTGTGCATCCAGGTGTCAGTGCAGGTCGGGGTCACCAGTGCAGCTCCCAGTGGGGAATTCTGGGTCAGAACCCACAGAATACGGAGCTGCTGAAAACAGAAATTCCTGCAAGCTGCCCCTTTCTTCAAAATATTTAGAATTTTTTGTCAAAAAAAGGCTGACAACACCCAAACTGACTCTTTTGGACTGGGTTCTTGTGCTCTGCAGTTTTCAGCCAACATTTTTCAGTGGGTTTTGGCAGAAAATCTTTGGATTTTGACAGTTGTTCTTTTCTCAACGACAAGCTGACATCTTCCACTACATTTTTTTTGGAATATCTGAGTTTTGATTGTTGGAATTTGACTCGAGAAAAAAAGAAACTGATTTTCACAAACTCTCCAGTAATAAAAGTGAAATTATCAGTGGTCAGGATGACCCGATGTGTTGGACCACTGGGAGCTTCTGGGAGAGCTCAGGCAGGGGAAGGGGAATGGGGGACAGAGCATGACCTTCCCATTCTTCACAGCCAGGAGCACCAGATTTACTCATGGCATTTCAAACACTTGTGTCATCAGCGCCTTCTGCCTCCAAGGCTGCAAATTCGTTGACTGCTGCCAAGGCCTGGAAAGAAGCGAGCGGTTCTCTCAGAGTTCTCCATTTCTGCCCCAGCTTTGGGGTCTCCTCTGGACCTCCTCCTAAGCATCACTGAGCTTCTCCTCACACTGACCTCCCTCCATAAATCAAGAAGGTATCAGACATCTCCACCTGATAAAAAAGATTTATTCCCCCACAGCACTCCTGGGAAAATGCCCCTTCTCTGGCTCAGCTGGACATGACCAAAGTATCCAGTTTGTCCCTGTCACCTCCCAGGACTCCGCATTCCCTGAGCTCCAGCGCCTGCCTGACCACCCATCCTCACGAGTGGGAAGCGGATGAGCCCAGCTCGGAGGGACTTGACTGTCACCCGTGCGAATCATCAGCGTTAATGTTGCCCTGACATGGTTCTTTACAATTTACTGCCTGTGATGGACTCGGGGAATGTCGCTGTTTTAATTACAGTGAGACGCCAGGCAAGATTGGTTATGCAAGTCAATAAATCACTTGGCTGCACTGATTAAACAGGAGTAATATTTTGAATAAGTGACTGTCTCAGGAACGATCATTGCTGTATTACATTATCATTCTCCTCTGCATGTATATTGCAAACAAAATTAAATGGAGATGTCAAGTTGCACAGAGACTAGACACTAATTAAGGCAAAAGCTGTGAGGCCTTTTTCCCCTTTCTCCAAAGGTGACACTCTGGAGCAATGACCACTACAAGCACCAGCCAGTCAGTGGCTTTTCCCACCTGTTCTCTGGATTTAACACTCACCTGCCGATGAGGCGAGTGACTCCTGGGCAGCACCTGCAAAACAAGCGGACAGATGGAAGGAGGATTAGAGGAAATGCTCATATCAGGCAGACAAGAGATAGATGTCCTTACACCAGATGAATATTCTGCCAGGGAAGGGGTGTGCTCTCCATGGCTGGGAGAGGAGCCCAACTCAACCCAAGCTGGCTTTAGTCAACCAGACAATCCTTGCAGACACACTGTGTGTGATGGCCCACATTATAAACAAGGTGAGAGACATGATCCAGTGATCCTCCCCAGTCTTAAGCTCAGAAATGATGAATTATATCAGACATTCCAGGTGAACATTATTTATTTGATCTGATTTTTACAGATAATTAATTTTTCTGAAAGTACCTCCTGGTACCTTTAGGAAGCATTGGCATGTTCATTAGATTTATAGCTCCTTCCTGGGTAATGACTAATACGTGAAGAGTCTGAGCCTGGTCCCTGCGAGGAAGGCAGCATCTCACGGGAGGGATACACCAAGTGAGAGAAAAGCCTGCGTTAAACTGAATTCTCAAAATAACCACAATGGTGTGTCTTAGCTGGTTGCCAGCAGAGAGACAAGAGAATATCATCAAGGTGAAATACTTTCTGATGAGCATCTTTCATGCTGCAGCGCTTCAGCCAGGTGCAGGAAAGCTTCCAGCTGACCTGAGGTTAAAGCTCACGTCAAACGGTGAGTTTTGTTCCAGAGCTCATCAGCCTGCTCTTGCTCCTCCGAAGTATCTGGAACAAGCTGTGGGGCTGGCCTGACTCCAGCGGCTTGGCAGCTCTGAGCTGCCCCCTTGGCAGCCCTGCCATGCCCCCAGAGCTGGAAGTGCCGTGGCCTCCCAGACCGTGGTGTCCTGGGGGGGCTGAGCCATAGGCGGCGGCCAGAGCCGGCTCCTCCAGCCCCCGCCAGCTCCAGACTCACGTCCTGTCAGCACCTGCATGAAATTGATTTTTTAGCACCAGGCAGATGGGTGTTAAAAGTCAGGAGTGCAATTTGGGGAGTTTGCAGCAGCCTGGAACAGTTCCTTTATCTATTTTTTATTACTCCAGCTTTTCGAGTCCCAGCTGACACAGACGGTACTCAGGGCTGTTATCGGTTACTGCTGCCTGTTCCTGGCTGCTGGTTGCCGTGGTGCAATTGCCGAGCACCGGGCAATCTCCCACCTGCCCCGGGCGGGGGATGGAAGCCGATCGCAGCGCTGGAGGGCAGGCGAAGCTCTCGCTCGGGGGTTCACCTTGCCCACCGATGGTAAAGGTGCATGAAGGAGGAAGGGAAAAGTGGAGGGACTTCCTCGTGGGGCAAGGAAGGGTTTATAGGAGAACAAAAACCCACAAAGAAAGCCGAGAAAATGAGGCTGGTGGTGGGGGAGGTGTATTTATATCCCTACATAATGGGCGTAGAACACATACTAACCAATAAAATATCAGTTAGGGGATGCTACAAGGGCGGGGGGAAGAGATTAGGGTGAATGGGAGAAGGAGTGGGGGGAGAGGAGTAACAGAGGCCAATCAACTACCGAGGAACATAGAACTTTCTGGAGAAATAACCAAATATGAAACATAAGGGGAGGGGAGCGTGGCAGCCAGTGGTCAGCGTGTTTTACACAGCCTTGTGTGTGCTCACTGTACGTTCAAGCCCTTGAGCTGTGGAGGCATCAAACCACTGGACCGGTTGGTCTGCTTGGTCCAGCTGACCATGGCTCTGGCCACGGCTCACCGCAACAGCTGATGTTTCCCACAATCCAAACCTTTATGTGGGATTTAGGAGCACGTGAGTGGGTCTGCTCTGCCTTGGCTCACCTCCACTATCATCCTCAGTGTCATCAACATCCACATCCACAGATCTCCCAACATCTCCCTCAGCAATGCAGGGATCCCCCTCCTGTCTCCAGCCTGGCTCCCTCCCATCTCTTCTGCCAGAGCCAGACCCGAGACACTGCACATTCCTCATGCCCATGCTGCAAGAATGGGGTTTGCTTTACACTGAGGGACCCCTGGCCGAGCTGGAGCAGACCACTTCTGCTTAGCATCAAATGGCATTATCAACGAAAAGAGAATTATGACTAATAGTTCGCCCAGAAGTTGCTCGCTGGAATGACTGATGCCCTATGGACTACCAGCAGGGCAGCAGAGCCAAACTGCAGGTGAAACACGCTTCGCCTGCATCACAGTCATTAAAATATGGTGAATTTTTAAGGTAATTCCAGTGTCATTCATGCTGACTTCAGACCATGTCTCATTTTCCTTGCAGCAGTGTTCAGACAGGTCTCCAATGTGCTACATGCTGAGATTTTAACATTCATTTCCATCCATTTATCTTTCTTTTCTTTTGCCTTGTGGGGCTTAGAAAGAGCCAGGAATGTCTACTCTGTGTCACAGGCTGCACTGCACATCACCACAGCTGCTCCACCAGTGCAAACACTTGGATTCCAGCCCTGGGAAACATGTACATGGGTCAGGCGTGCGCTGCTGCAGCACCGGGGGAGGCAACATCACGACTCTTGCACCGTGATCTGTCCCCAGGTTCACTCCCTGCCTGCGTGGTACTGCCACAGGGTCACCCCAGTGAGGGACATTCTCAGTGAGGAGCCTGACATGCACTGCTGCCGTTGGGGTACACGCGTACAGGCACGTTAAACATTTGGTGTTGGTCAGATCCATCGGGTGCTGGAGAGCACAGGACAACACCACAGGATGGCAGAGGGGAGGGTTAAACCAATCTGACGGTCAGCCCTGGCTCTGCAGAGGCATTTATTCATGGGAGAGGCTCATTTAAGCTTAGCTCGTGCGGGATGCAGCAGCTTTAACAACCTAAGTGGGATATTAAATAATTCACGGAGCACCCAGCAGTGCGGTGAGACCCCTCGGAAGGACGACAGGAAATGCGGCCATTCATACAAGCACTTACAGCCCTTCACCAGCCAGGCAGCAGCCACAGCCAAGGGAATACAGGGACTCGTGTCCCCCCATGGCTCGAGCCGGACACGGCACTGAACCTGCTGAAGGTCTGCCCTGCCCGGGGCCCTCGGGGCACAGACCACCCCACCAGCCCAGCCCAGCCAGGAAGTGCTGCCTCCTTGCCTTTGGCCCTGCCGCCTTCCTGACAGGTCTTGGCTTACAGAGCCTTGTTCTCGCCTTAACTGGCTTTCAGGGCTTACTCCCGATTATGTTAATGTCCTCAGGAAAAGCTGTTTTCTAGCTTGTTTGTGCGTTTACACCTAAGCAGCATTTGGCAAAGCAGGAGCTGCTGAGTGTCAGCGCCGGCAGGGGAGTGTGGTGTGTCCTGGCACACGAGGAGCTTTCTGGCTGAGAAAGGGGAGAGAGAACCTGCAGAGCCAGGCCCTGTGTGGGGAGAGCTGCCGGAGCCCGCCGGGACCTCGACAGGGAGCTGGGCTTCAGCCTCCCAAGGGAGGTGGTGGCTCCAGCACTGAGGGCTGGAACAGGCTTTGTGCAGCCTTGCAGTGAAGCAGGCGGGTCCCAGAGGCGGCGTGACCTCCCCAGGGCCTCAGCTCCCACGGGCACAGAGCGGTGTGACGGCCGGGACTGGGTGGTGGGGCAGGGGCACAGCCTGTGAGGTACAGGATGCCCAGGGACTGCCCCTGCCGGCCCGGGGATGGGGGATGGCTCCATTGAAGCAAAGTCCTTGTGGGGCCAGGAGAAGGGACAAGCTCGTGGCTGTGTCATAGGTCACCACTGGCACAGGACAAGGTGCACACCCCAGTGAGTCAGGTGTGTCTCAAAACATGATGGCACGTTCACTGTGCCGGGAGGGAGCTCAGACTTGAGTACCCCCTTCCTCCTTCCCCTCTTTTCCCTCCGCCTCCAGCCTCAGCTCTGCAAGGGTTAAAACACAGATATTGCCTTTCTGCTCAGTGAACCAAGTGATAGGATTGCAGTTAATGGTAATTTGAACATGTTTGGTCAACTAGAAATACATAACTAGATTGAAACATGAAAATGCCCTACGAATTTATACAACTGATGCATTTGAATGCACTCAGCTGTTAACTTCATTGCAAGAAGGATGGGAGAAATAATTTGCAACAACCCACACATTTTTTATTGAACCTTTGCAAATAGGAATAATATATCAAACATATCTCTGTGTCTGCCTCACACCTACAGATAGCAGCACTGCTCATGTATGAGTCAGCTGCAGCGTTTGGGATCTGATAGCAGAGGTTTTCAGATACAAAAGGTCTCTCATCTGACCTTGTTCCTTTGATAGCCGGAGCTCTCCCCGCAGTTGTGGGCACACAGACACCGTCTGCTTCCCCTCCCTCCCGCCTAAGTCAGGGACCTCACTCTCAAATTTAACTTTGAGCTGCACAATGACCATCAGGCCACCCTGCTCAGCCATTCTGTCGCTTAGAGAAGACTCTGCCAGTGTCAGGACCACCTGAAGAACAAAGGATCTCAAACCTCCTCCCCACTTGTAGCGGCCAGCAATCCCAGCTGGATACAGTCCCTTTTTTCTAAGAAATACATCTAAGGAATGTAAGCCATGGCTGCCTGTTCCCCAGCCTCCAAGGAAGGAGGTGGGAATAGCTCTAGCTGGGATCCCACATGGAAATTCATTCCTGTGCAGAACTAGAGGCACTGGCTGGGATGCTGCTGCCAGGAACTGTTCCTGGCATGGTTTTTCAGACCTNTGCCACTTGTCACATGCCCTGGAAGGCAGATGGAGCTCTTGGATGGCCCATTGGAACAGCCCTCACCAGTGGGTCTGAGAAGGAAAGAGAGAGGATGGAGTTGAGGCACGCAGTGAGGTTGGGGCTCAGCATCCCTCTTGCTCATCAGCAATGCTCCAGCTTTCCTTACTTAGACTTCACCATTTTCTCCTCTCATCTTGTTAGAGGGTGTAATTTATGTTGTGTGTGTCCATTTACCAGCCATTATATCCTAAATGAAAGAAGAGACGAAACATATTCTCTATTTAAAGCTTCCAAAATAGGCCTGATTAATATGTCCAATTGATTGTTCAGCTGTTCTACTTGCTAATCTGCAAAAACTAATTAGACAAGTGGGAAACCAAAATACTGGGTCATTTCCATCGTGTGCTAATGAATGCTCTTCGGTTTAGCAAATGTTTTGTTTCTACCATGGTGAAAGAGTAACACTGGAGATGGATCTGGCTGCCATAGTGAGAAAGCTGCACTACCAATCAGATCCATAATTGATAAGTCTGAGTGGACTGGCCTACAAAAAAATAAGTATTGCCTCTCTAAGAAACCTGTGTTTGGGGCCAGACTGCAAACAAGCTTTCTGGGTTGAATCTATTCAAAAAACGTAGCACTTTAATCAGATTGCCATGCTCGTAGCCCTTCTTGCCCTCTCACATCCTCATCACAGCTAATAAACCCTTTTTGCCCCAAACACCCTTTTCTGAAAGAGTCCTAGAAGGACTTCAGATATTCTGGAAAGATCCTCTCCCTTCCTCTAGAATTCTCTCAGAGATTGCTGCTTTCAATTTCCCATTTGCAATTTGCTGCTGAATAAGTGAATTTGCTCTTGGTGTTGCAATTTGGAGTGTCTGCACATCACATCCTTAATTGTTCCAATTACTAACGAGGCTGCTGGGAGCCATGCAAGCTCAGGCCTTTGCTACCTTAAAATGGGCACCTAAAAACAGGGACACTAAAAATGGGTAATTCAGGTCAGAATGAGCAGCAGAGAAAGCTGTGCAGGATGTGGGAAGGAATTTGTCTGCAACCCAGCAGCCAGGAGAAGCCAAGAGCTCATCTCCAAGTTTCAGTAAGCCACGAAGATGTATTTGAGATGCAAATGTATGCACTTTGTAAATAACCCTTTTACTGCAGGTTAAAAGCCAGTTTCTGGAATTACATACAGAGGAGACAATTAGAGCAACTCCCAGTCTGTGACTCGCCTCAGATCAGCACGTGTGGCTCAGCTCGGCAGAGTAAAGAGCCCTGATCAGCTTGATCCTCTCCTGTTTGATCTGGAACTTACACAATGAATATCTAATGCCTGCATGCTCAGTACCCAGGACTCCTTAAACTGAATAACTGATTCCATTAAAAGGGCATTAGCTCTGTACGCTCATAATTAATCTCCTCGAGAGAACTAATAGTTCAAAAGACTCGCATGGAGCAAGGACATTTTACATCACACAGCTCGTTTTTCCTAATTGATTAATTTAAAGCGATCTCTAGAGCCACGTTCTGTGGCACAGAATCTTTTCACCCCACACAGGGAGAAAAATAAATATCCAGCAGCTATACCACATTCCTCGGGTCCTGGCAAAGCAGAGCAGGAGCACAGCTGTGTGGAGTCAAGAAAAGATGTTCAGGAACCTGAGCCTGCAGCACTCAGGGACAGCTCGGAGCAGCAGCCCCCTCCTTTCATCCTGCAGCTCTGCTCCATCCCCTGGCGCTCTCCTGCAGTATTTCAAAGCCTAGAGAGCACTTTAAATATCCTCACTGCCGACCTCTGCCCTTCCCCAGGCATGTTCTGGAGAGGAAGGAATCTTAGCTTCAGACACGGCACGGCCAAGGCTGTGACGAGGAGAAGGCAAAGGTGACAGCTCTCGCCTGCGTCAGCTCTGCAGCATCTGCCTGCAGTGTTTGTTCCTTCATATCCGTGACGTTTGCAATGAACATCTTGTTCTTTCCCCACTGCCAAGCCATGGAAGGCCCTGGCACACCTGGCAGCCTGCAGCGTCCCTGGGACCCCATCTCCCTGGGGCTGGGTATTGCCAGGACACTGGACACTGCAGGGATGCTGCCGGCCTTCAGGCTGCCCAGGCAGTTGCTGCTCTCACTTTCTGCTTTGGTTTGTATCAGGGAACCCAGCACTGCCTCAATCTGGTCATTTGCCAACTGTGTGAGGAGTGGAGCACATCAGTCAGGTAGTTTTCCAGAGTATCCCAGCACTGGGGATGCCAGCAGAGGGACGAGCCACCCCAGGGCAGCAGGGCTGCTGTCCCGTGCTGTCCCTGACCATTTGGCAGGACACCTCTTCCTGTGGCCACCCCACTCCTCCACACCCACGGCCTGTGCAGGGCTGACAGAGCTGCTGCCATGCCAAGGCACAGCGGATTTGTGCCCATGCCGCAGGGGCTGGGGGCAGGTGAGGGAAGCAGGGAGAAGGGGCTGCATGCCCATGCCTCGGGATGCTGCCCTGGTTCTGCCATGCCGAGGGCTGGAGCTCAGCGATGTCAGAAATCTAAAGGGCTTTCTCCTTCACGGGAGGGGGTGATTTCCTTCATCACTCTAACAGGCTGGAGGGCACTGATGTTACCTGGAGACGCCAGAGGAAAAATCATCCACAGGAGAAGGCAATGGAGAGGGAATTCCTCCCGACACGCCCCTGCTTGGGGCTACACTTCCGTTCACTGAATGCCATCTCGCTGCACTTCCTGCTCCTCGCTGGAGCGCACTTCTATCACAGACACAGAGCTCTGTGTAGCTGATTATGTCAATTACTTCTCAGAACATGGTTTTGATCCCAATCTGCTTCACTGGGTCAGTAAATAGAAAGCGCTCTCAGAGAAAAATGCCCTTTTCTTGGAACTGCTAACTGTGGCTGCTGCTGAGAGAAACTGCCCAGCGCGTGTAGTGCAGCAGACACGACATGTAACTAACCACGAGTATCATCAGCTGAATAGAAAACCGTAGTGTTTGCTGCTGGAACCAAATATTCCTGCGGCGTTTAGCCACGGCCGACCCCGGGGGGCTCATGGCACTGGGTGTTGCCATCATGCCCAAGTTATTTGATTAACTTCTTATAATATGAATTAAGCAAGGAGGTGTTTTCCTAAATAGTGAAGCCACAGGAAAGACGAAAAGCCAGGCCTTGAAACAAGTCTTTGCTGCTCAGAAGATGCTGACCAGGTATTGCAGCAGGATCTGCTGGACTCTGAGGGGATCCCCTGGTGAGAGCCAGGGCTGGGGATGCTGCTTAACTAGGAAGGACTCAGATACTGCAAAACAGCCCTAAAACGGGCTGGCTAAAAGCATCAGCTGTCCCTGTACTGGCTCTCGGATCAAGTGTGGAGCAACCCTTCACAAGACTCTGTGGACCTGCAGCATGGCCCAACCTGCTGCACCTGCCCAACCTCCTGCTGCACCTGCCCAATCTTCCCCTGCACCTGCCCAACCTCCTGCTGCACCTGCCCAACCTCCTACTGCACCTGCCCAATCATCCCCTGCACCTGCCCAACCTCCTGCTGCACCTGCCCCACCTCCCCTGCACCTGCCCAATCTTCCCCTGCACCTGCCCAGCCTCCTGCTGCACCTGCCCAACCTCCCCTGCACCTGCCCAACCTCCTACTGCACCTGCCCAACCTCCCCTGCACCTGCCCAACCTCCTACTGCACCTGCCCAACCTCCTGCTGCACCTGCTCAACCTTCCCCTGCATCTGCCCAGCCTCCTACCCCTTCTACCAGGGTTTTACATATAGGTTTACCAAGGTTTTACACACAGGGCGTTTGAAGAAAAGTTTGAGCATAGTGGAAAAGAGGGTTTTGCCTTGAGAGCCACAGCGGCTGCTTGGCTGTGGTGCTGGTGCTGTTTATGCCGTGTTGACTGTTGCATCTTTGGCAGAGCTCCATGTTCTGGTCTCAGAGCTGGGGTTTAGTTCCAAGCTGAAGCTGTTTTCACTGTGCACCCTGCTCTGCCCGTGCAATCTCTAATCGGGCTATTCCTGCTCCAGAGCGGGGATGAGCATTGGCATTGTTATTGCCATCAGACCTGTCTGTGTGCCAAGCGCTGTAGGAAAATCTCCATCACACCTGAAATGGTCCCACAGGGACAGGTGCCCTCTGGCACCAACATCACAGAGAGGCAGAGGTACAGGAAACCACCTTTCTCACAAATGAAAAGTGTTTCAGTTGAAACCAAATTATTCGTTCTGCTCAGAACCAGCTGACCATGGCTACAAACACCCAAAATTTCCAGTAGTACCCAAAGAAAAGACAGTCTCCAATAGCTGCTGCAATGCTACATAATGATTTCCCGTTATTTAATTCTCTGAGAGGTTTGATAGCTTTCCATAAGTCAAGGTTTATTTGCCTTCCCTTGAATGTCACACATAATTCTTGTGGAAATGTTTATTTGCCTAATGCAACTTTTAGTGTCCAGGTTATTTATTCCTTCCATTTGTCAGCTAAAAGAAAGCCCCCCTTAGCCTCCAGCCTGATTACTTACAGTAATACGGTGGCTCAGGCTCTTTCATCTTCTCACTGTGACTGAAATGCATTTACAGCTGAATGGATTATCACCAAAAAAATCTAATTTTAAAAAGTATACTACATTTTAATACACTTTGCATTGCACATAAGTAATCTGGGAGCTAAAACTTAATCAGAAACTTCTATTTTGTTAACTGTGAGGATTAACCAATAAAGGGGATGTATATGGGGAATTTCAGAATGAGGAAACTACCGGGTTTTCATCTCTATTATTTATGTGACAAGTCCCCACGAGGCACACCTTGCTGCAGACATACAGGTACACAGACCACTGTGGCCCCAAGTTCATCTGGGAGCTGAAAGCTGCTCCACAGCCCAACACCTTTGCCAACATCCCAACATCCCGGCCTGGCTGCCGTTCCGAGGGCTGCCCCTGCCACTTCCTCAGGCTTTCCTCCAAATCTGCAAAGGTTCTTTCCAGGTGGGAGCAGCTTGTCCCGCTCTCCTCCTCCTTCCCACAGCCCCCGGTCTGGCAGGTCCATCGCAGCCCATGTTCTGCAGTGTTTTCCCATTCACAGAATCCCAGAATCACGGAGGTTGGAAAAGATCTCCAAGACAATCGAGTCCAAGCTTTGACCAAACCCCACCTTGTCAACCAGACCAGAGCACTGAGTGCCATGTCCAGTCATTCCTTGGACACCTCCAGGGATGGGGACTTCACCACATCCCTGAGAAACCCCTTGCAATCCCTGACCACTGTTTCCATGAAGAAATTCCTCCCAATGTCCAACCTGAACCTCCCCTAGAGCAGCTTGAGGCCATTTCCTCACATCCTCTTGCTGGTTGCCTGGGAGGAGACTGACCCCCACCTGGCTACAACCTCTTTTCTAGAGCTGGAGGGTTAAAGCCCCTCCAGCTCCTGCTAAAGCCCAGGTTCACCAGAGGAGCCCGTGGGGGGGCAATGGGGCCCTGCAGGCACTCCCTGCTCCTGTGGGCACACAAAGCCCACCCTGCCCAGGAGCCCACTCACTCGTCGGCCTCCAGAACACAGAGCTGGTAAGAAAAAGTGAAAAATAATCCTTCTAGAAGAAATTACTGTATGTCAAAAATAATACTTTGCCCCCGGACTTTCTGCTCCCACTGAAAATGAATCATCTTTCGGCATTAAGCAGCCACAGCTTTGTTATTAACAATCAATACCATTACAATACACCTAAAACTTGACTAAATGCAATTATGGCACATCAAAGAATATTACAGCTTAAGGGGCTTCAAAGACTTCTCTGCTAGGATTCTGAATCCCTGGCCTTGGCTCCCTGCACCCAGATGGAGGGAGAAGTCACCTTAATCAGTGGGACAGTAAGCTGGTGCTTGGTGATGCTAAGTGACAGCATCCAGGGGCACCAGGGGGATGGATGGGGTCACAGGAGCCAAAGAACCATCCCACTGGTGTCTCATGGCCTGGGGAGATTCATTTAGAGTCCAACACCATGAAACTAACTCAGAATCCCTCCTGGGATTCAGTAAAAAGGAGCCTGGTACAAGAGGAAATTACAGAGTGAGGCCTCACAGTGCCAGGCTGGTTGTGGCCTCACTGCCTGTCCTGCTACTGGACACAGAGGGGGTGATTTGGGATTGGGAATGATCTGTCTGTGGGATTGTTTTGATGTGGTATTCTGATGCATTAAAAACTGCAACTTAGTGCTCAGTGTGAGAATGAATTTGACTCCGCATGCAAGCTGTCACCTGTGCTGAGAGGTGTGAAAAAATTATGAGCTGCATTGTATGGAAACTACAAATAGTGCTTACTGCCAGGAATAAACACAGACATTTGATCTGGGAAGTTGAATTAAGTTGTATACAAAACACAGATTTATTTGGTGGGTTTGCGAGGAATTGGCAGATTGTACAGTTTCTCCCATGGAAATCAAGGCTCCTGCCCATCATTCATAAAAATAATCACATCTATTACCTGCCTCGCCTATGGCTCCAGGTATTTGTACATCCAACCCTGTCTTCTCCTTCCTGAGCTGCATTTAAAAGCCCAGAGGGCAGAGCCAGCACAGTGGCCACTGTGCCTTTCATTCATGAGACCTCGGGGCTACTGCCTCAAGATGATGCCCCTGAAACACTTTCAATGGGCTGGCAGGTGCATCCTGCTGAGCACCCTCAGCATCCTGCTCAGCACCCCAGCTCCTCCAGCCCAGCACAAGGAGCAGCCTGGGCTCTTTCCTGTTCTTCCTGCTGCCCCATCGCCTGCAGCCGCAAACAGAGCAGTTTATGTCTTGTTTGCTGTCTGTGCTCTTAATGCAACAGCACAGAGGGAGAGATGTTTCCTATTTTTAGCCTTATGCTGTATGGAGTGTTTTCTTCTGGATGAACTGTCACAACACCTACTGCTCCCTGTGCCAGGCCTGCTCACACCAGGAACACCTGGACATGCTCAGAGCTCCTGCAGGGAGCCGAGGGGTTCAACTGGGACAACAAAGGGGCCAGCTCACACCAGCTGCAGCTTGCGTTTGTGATGCCATTCCCGCTGCTGGGAAGAGCTATCTCTGCAGGGAAAGAAAAGACAGAAGCAGTGTCTGAAACCTCTGAAGACTGACTGGTCTTTCTGCAAAAGTCCGCAGTTCTTCCTTCCAGCTGCCTGCTTTTCCCCAGAAGGAACAGGAACATTTTTCCCCTGAACATCGTTTTCACCATGTCCAGGCTCAGCCTCAGGCTGTGGCCCTCTGAGAGTCTGTCACCCTCACCACAGCTGTGCCTGCACCACCACAACACCTCTGTGCCTGCCCCTGGGTCCTCCTGCACTCATGACATCCCGGCGCTCTGCAGTGGGAGACCAAACAGACTCTTTGATACCACATCCCAGCACGTCACTGCTCCCTGTCACCTCGGGGCAGCTACAGAACAACCCACAGCAGCCTGGGGAAATGCAGAGGGGGGCCATGGGCACCTCCCCTCTCCTCTGCAGCCCCAAGTCCCAGATGGCCTCCTCCAGGCTCTGTTCCGGCAGTGCCGTGTTACCCACTTGCACAGAGGTGGTCAGCAGGGTCCTTGGGTGATGGCCACTGCGGCTTCTGGGAGCCTCCAAGGTTACAGATCTGATCCCTCAGAACCTGACGAAAAATTCAGTCTTTTCCAGTCAGCTTCAGACCTGAGAGCAATTACCTGGTGTGACTCACCAGCAGCGGAGGGGGCTCTCCCTCTCCCTGTTCCCAATGACTGTTATTATGACCAGCGAAATGGTCCTTCTGAAGGATCTGCCACTTCTAACAGACAGTTAATTGCTCTTGCAGCTGGAGGAGGAAGGTCACAGCGCTGAGGGTTTCCAGGATCTGTTCCTTCTAAAAATTCGTTACTGTAGGTGGGAGAAATCTCCGTGTGCTCCAGAAAATTCCACTCAGGTCCCTGCACCAGCCATGGCCCCCAGAGTTGCCCACGCCGGAGGGGGGTCTGCTGGAACTCGCTTCACATTTGCATTCGCTGAAATTCTGGGAGTGAATCCAGCGAGGACGGGACCCCGGAGCTACCGGGGCAGAGCAGCATGAACAGTGGAACGTCTCTGCTGTTTCTCACTGAAAGCACAGGGAAGAGAACCCACTTGTAGAAATCTCATTATTTTGATTTAAAATATTCCATTGCAGCTGGTCGGTCATAAAGGAATGCTTAGGATCATTTTTAAAATCAGAGTTGCTTTTTTCATGCCACAAACATGCGGGGCATACAATGTGAACGTCCTGGGCTTGCTGTAATAGGGAAATTGCTGAAATCAATCAACCAGTGGGAAATATGAGATCCAGGAGGGATCTGAGGGTTGTCTAATGGAAAGCATTAGTATTTTAAAAATAACTGTTAAAAATGCACCGACTTAAGCATTAAAATAGCTTCTATTAACACACATCATGCTGGCATGTTTTAACATGGATTGTTTGCCTTGTGAAACCCTCTTGAGCCCGGAGCTCGCGCTGCCGGGGGGTTTGCTGTGCATCGCCATCAGGGAAGAGCCGGGGAGGGAAGTTATTGGGCATCCAGACGATTTGAAAATCACGAGATAGAGCAGGGCTCTGGGAGCCGGCTGCCCAAAGAAGAACCTGGCCAGAAACATTGTTCCCTGCTGTCCCCAGGTCTCCTGGGTGGGACAGCGGCGGTGGCTGGGGAGGGACGTGCGGGCTGCCCGAGCCAGTTCACCCCCGCCTCAGCTATTTTAAAGCACCGACCTGCAAACAAGGGGGAGGAGGATTTGCAGAGGGGCTACTGTGTAATTAAACTTTAAACATTCAAAACTAAAATTATATCTTCCGTATTGAAAACAGGCATTTAAGAACTCACAGTCCTGGAAGCATTGCAAGGGTAATGGCAGCCACTCATTAGAGCAGACAAAGGAAGCACGGGCTCTAATTTGTCTTTAGTCAACTGTCTTGGGCTTGAAGGCCGTGGGGCTGGGGAGGAATGCTTCTGAAGTAATGAAAAAATTAAGGGGCTTCTAAAATTAAGCAAAATGATTTTACCTCTGATGCAAGAGGTTGATCTAAATATAAACAGAAAGAAAGAAAACTCTCTGCTACTTATATGAAGCATTAAAAAAAATCTTAAGAACTGATCCTTGCACCATTTTCAATTTTTATTAAATAAATCTATCAAAATGACCAATTTAATGAAAATTTTCTTTCTCTTCCTCAGTTTTTATTAATTTTCCATAAGCATTTTATTTCATACCTATATTCTTGACCGTTTACCTGTTACCTAAACAGCCCAGTGAAATGGTGTCACTTGACAGTTTCTTTTAATAATTCAGTCTTCCTAAGAACATTCGTGTNTTATCATCTCAAAGCATTCACCTTTTAAGACTTAATATTGGACCTCAAGAAAGGCATTGAAATCTAAGGATCATTTCGAAGGATTTTGGATTACTAACACCTAACACATCCAGAGTCTGCAAAATGCTTTGTGGGAGGAGACCCCACCAGATGCTCCAAGACCAGCTCTGGGGTCCTCTCACTGCCCAGAGGAAGAGCAGATCTTTTAAACAACTTCCCTGCCTGCTTCTGCCATTGCCGGCACTGACTGGCAGTGAGCTTCCTTCTCCCCGAGCCTTCTCCTTCGGCAGCATCCCCTCCCTGAGCATCCCCCTCCCCGCACATCCTCCTCCCGCCGCGGGACCCCTCGTCCGCCCCTCGATACAGGGCGCGCCGGGCCTGGCTGTCACCGGGAGACCAGCATTTACTCTGCACCGCTCGGGGAATGAAGCGCTTGCAATCTACAGGGCTGGAATGGCCTTTATGGATTTTTCCTTTCCTTTGGCGGAGATTACCCACTCGGTGTTCAGGAGCTGCACACAAAAGCCTTAACAACGCCTATTGTTGGGGAGAAAAACATCCCCCATCCAGCTCCCATCGGCTTCATCCAAGCCCTTTGAAACTGTGATTGTGCTCCAGTACAATGAGAGAACATGATGATGTGACGACTTCAGGGAGGAATCGAGGTGAGCATTTCATTAGGATGGAAATAGAGGATTATTTGCGTGACAAAGCAGCAAGATGCTCTCGCTCTGCGGGCAGTTTCCAGGGTGCAAATACCTAGGTCCAGAAGCAATTTCTCCTCCGGCCAGTTCCCTTTCACTCGAGTTACGGGTTCAGCCAGGACAAAGATAACCTGTACAGGAATGTGTCTGAAATCGCCAAACGTTGGCTTTTGGGGCTCTGGGAAACACTTTTGCACCGAACTTCTCTCAGTTGCTCTGAAGGATTTCCCTGTTTCAAATGCATCGATATCCAGCTGTTTCCTTTCAGTACAGCCTCTACACCCATCTTTCAGTCTTTATTTAGTGACTTACTTCTCTACCCGCAATAATAGCACACTGCATTCCCATTTATGCCGAGTTAATTCCTCACTATCGGTATCCAGAGATTTAATGATTGGTTACTGGCTTTAAAATAATTATTTTTATTGTCAATCATGCAAAGGGATAACGAGAGACTCAATGACATTATTTCTGTACCTCACAGGTTGGCTGTGAGATGATCACCTCTCCAGCACCTCCCTGTGAACTCAGCAGCTCCAGATGAACTCAGCTGTGCAGAGGCACTGGAGCTGGGCAGGTCCAAGGGGAAACCCGAGCAGTGCCACATCTTCCTCCTCTGCCTCAAAAGGTCTGTGGTTTCTTTAAAAAATATCCATGGTCTCTGTAAATGACCAGACAACATAAAGCGCCCACAAAACCAAACCAGTCTGCAGGTCCATGTGTTCCCAAATACCCACTCCAGTCCCTCGGGTTCCTGTGCTGGGCCCCCAGGGCCGGAGTTTTCTGCAGTTGGAACACAGCAAGAACAAAGCAACTGAAGCTGGAGCTTAATGAACACGCGGGCGCTGCGTCAGGATCATTCACTGACTGTTCAGCTGAACCTGCACTCTGGGAAATTAGCCACAGAATTCATTTTCTCAGGGAATGTCAGTTCAGATCTTGTGCCTGTTTCTGAGGAACAGTTTTATCTCCCACAATGCCACTTAGAAGAAGCAGGAGAACATTATTCCTGGAAAGCAGATGACAGGTCTCTGTGTGGCTCATGTTAACAGCACCCGCTGTAACCACGGGAGAGGCTGCAGCGAACTGCTCGGAGGATCCATCCCAGCCCTGTGGGGAGCTGGTAACAGCTGCTGCCGCGGCCCTGCCTGCCCCATCCTGCCTCCCTCACACCTCTCAGCATGGCCAGGCACCCCTCCGTGCCCTTCACCCCTCCGTGCCCCGCAGCGCCATCCCGCACATCCCAGCTCCTCGCTGCTAAACTGTTCCAACCTGTTCTAACCCCGACACTCTTCAGCCCCCCTCTCTCGTTTAACGAGAGAGATTTCACTGCAAGGAGCCTGACAGCCCCTTCATCCCAGCCCGAAGGGGTGAGGAATTGCTGACCCTGAGAGTAAAATGCTTAAAATCATTAGTGACTGCTCTGGCGGCAGCCGATTACACGCAAATTTCTGCTCAGTGATTAATTTAATCACAGTAAATGGTTCCACTCTTCACTTTGGGGGAGCGGATGGAATAAGAAAATTCAGTTCTTTTCTGAGTAACATTCTTGAAAAGCAAATTTTTGGCTCAAAGTGAAAGTTTAATTTAATTACAAGATTAAACTCCCTTGTACTGGAAGAAGCAGGGCTTCCTTAAAAGTGTCAGGAGTGCAGCCATGGCAGGGAAACAGCCCCATGGCTCCCAGGCTGCCAGTCCCAGAACCCAGCCTGGAACAGCAAGAGCCGAATAAAATGAAAGCCCTGCAGTCTGCTCTGGCTCTTTACTCATCAGCTTAATGTGACTGAACAAAGGAGTAAATTACCCGTTCCTTCGTAGAAATCTCTGTGGAGGAAAACTTTAATTTGCTAGATAAACTACACCTTACAAATTGCTGATCTTTTAAATACTGGTTTAGATGCTCCTTCAGCATTTCCGAGGATGGAGAGCACACCTCAGCACAGAGCCCTGGTAGAAACTGGGTGAGGACACCAGAATCAGCAGGTCATGGGGTCCAGCCTTTGCCTGTGGGTCCCATCACTCCTGTCCTCTGTGACTAGTTAGAGATTTGATTTTCTTTAAGGCACCCAGGCTCCTCCTTTTCACATTAACCAGCCAGATAATGTGATGGATTTCGCTGCTCCACAGGCCAGGAAAGCTGCACTCCTTCCAAAAATGTCTCAGAGCTACATAAAATCATCATCAGAAAAGGTAAAAAAGTCACAAACAATTATTTATCGACTTATAGTTTAAGAAAATGTTGTTTCCTCTCACTACCAGAATAAAACGAGATCCAGGCTCTAATGCTATTGCTCCCACTCTTCAATCAATAACTTCCACAATAACTCAGCCTCACTCACCCCAGCCCACATTTCCAGCCTCATTTCTCAGCGCTTTTGACGAGCCCTGGAGAATAAAAGGATGTGGAATTACACCGACCATATTATACACAAGTGATGTGAAAAATGCCTCAGCCCCTGGCACCCAGCTGCTCGCTCAGCCAATAAATTCAGCAGTGGTTTCTGCTTCTTGCGAGGGCTGTATCACACCTGGAAAGCACCATTTCCTTCCTCAGAGCAGGAGTCTGGTGGGAGGTGATGGCTGGAGCACAGGCTGCTGGGCAGTGTCCCTGCCCCACGATGGTTTCAGCCAGGCAGCTCCCAGCAGCGCCCAGAGCTGGTGCTGCTCCTGGGCTCGGCCTGGGCACAGTTCTGCCACACAGGACCCTCAGCCAAGTGAAACAGCAATTTCTGACTCACCTGGCTTCAAACCACGGGTGTCAGGAGAGCCTGGCCCCCACATGGCTGGGCTGATGATGAGGGTCATCATCGCTAAATGCCAACCATGCCCCTGATTTCCTTCTCTATTTTGTTTTCAAGCTCTTCACATCGCTAAAGTCCTTGACTCACAGTGACAGTTCTGCAGTGTCCCATCCCATCACACCTTCATTTACTTTGGTAGTCTGAGGTGATCAGTGCTGGGATTCACCATTTTCTCTGAGAACCAAGGGGCTGGCAGGGAGAAATTCCCCTCCTGCCCCACTGCTCATCTTTGGAGTTCTGTCAGGGAGTTCACCAGGGGAAATGTGGAAGCCAGTAATTAATAAATCTTTCCAATAATTTAGATTTTCTAAAACACTTAATTCTGATTCTGGAAGGTCTCAACCATCTCCCAGGCCATGTCAGAGTCAGACCTCATCGTACCCCCCGATCAAAGTCCATCATCACCTGACCATCACTGCCCTGGATTTGGCTTACCAAAAGCTACATCCTCTCCTCTATTAATGTCATTAATAATTACGGAAAAAAATGCACCTCGGCTTGGGATAAAATAAATATGTGAATAAAAGACAGATCTAATAAACCTGGACAGAATTTATGATTTTCTCAGCCATCGCTTTGCCAGAGATAATGTTGCGCAGTAAAGCTGATTTGCTGGATGAGAACCATATAATTTATCCTGTCAGGGAACATAAGAAATCTTGTCTATGCAGGGGATGACTGATGGGCTCATGGAAACTGGCAGGGAAGCAAATAAAATAATTTTGTCTGTTAAAAATATCTAATTATCATGTCCTTGTTTATGACAACGCACGCGGGTGAGGACTGTGTCAATACCTACAACAGAGATCTCTGCTTTATGCTGAAACTTTCTTTTCATTTCAAAGTTTGAGAATTTTTAAAGCTAATAATTACAGCTGTTAGCTCTTTGCTGTGATGCAAGAGCTTATCCCCAAGAAAAAGCTCTGGTACCTGAGCTGACACTACTTCCCTCTGCCAGGTCTGCTGGGAATTTACTGTGTGAAAAGCACAAGTTCAGGTCAGCTCAAAACCATCAACCGCCCTTGAAACAGCCTGTGGCTATGCTGGGTGCCTGTACAAGTACTGGCACAGGCAGACACGGTGCTTGGCCATTCCCATCACAGATCTCAACGGCTCCCAAAAAGCTTTGCCATTCTGGCTGCTGTTTTGGCACATCTGTATGTTTGTCCTGCTCCCCTGGCAGAAGCCAGGACACAGCCCAGAATCAAAGCTCGCTTGGGCAGGTGAGGATGTGACCTCTCCCAAGGACACACCGTCCCTGAGCTTCAGGGACCATTCTCCCTGTTCCTCTACCCACTGCTCTCTCTCCAACTCACACGGTCCCCAGGCTGGTGCCAGAAGGGCTGTGAACAAGAGGGAGAGGAGAAGCAAACAGAAACAGAGAAGTGGAAAAATGATGACCCGATGAGAAAGCTGTAAAAATCAGTTTTCTGGAATTCTGGGAAGAGAAATAAAAAATACGTCTTAAAAGCCTCTGCAGCTGAGAGATGGAAAGGTCACAGGTTTGCATTTCCTTGTGCTGAAAGCTCTGCTAATCGCTGTTTAACAGGGTTCACTGGTGAGGAATGGTTTCAGTGGCAGGGCTCGTTCCTCACTGGGAAGTGTAGACCTGGGTTAATAACACCTTATTCTGCACAAAATTCCACTTCACTGGAGCATGTGTGAAAAGGACTTTGATTTGAATGAGGATTGATACCAGTCCTGCAAAGCAGGGCACCTAACCAGCCACAAACCGAGGCGTTTGTACCCAAACCGTCTCCAGCTGTGTGCTAAACGGCAGCGTCTCACCAGGCTGATTATTCTGCAGTAATCTGAGGGAAGGGACTGAGCTCCTCTGCCCAGCAGAGATTCACTGCCAGGTCGTAAAGCCTGCCTGAAGCTGGAGCCTCATGTGGGGACTCATTGGCATCACAATGTCTGATAAACTGCCGGCAGCCACTGCTGCTCAGCGCGGAGCCGCCTCTGCGCTCCGGGAGGAGAATCCCCAGCATTATCCTCCCGGATGCAGGGGTGGCTGGATGAGTCCCCCGAGCTCTCTGAGGCCACAACTCCTGGCTGGCTCGGCCTGGGGCTGCGGTGGGACACCTCGGACAGTCTCTGGCAAGAGCCACGCACCCCCCAGCCAAGCTCTTTATCCCCCCCACTGCACTGTGCGCTGGTGCTGGAGCAGAGTGGGACCGCCCTGGGGGAAGCGGGGTCTGTCCCAGGCAGGGCTGGGGGGAAGATGCTGCCGGCACAGCCCTGGCCTGGGACCACGGGCACACACCGGCGGCGAAAGGGAGCCCACGCTGGCACCGACTCAGTGTCGGTGCTCTGCTCTGTGTGGGGCAGAAACACCGGGCAGGGCAGGGCTGGCGGCTGCCCCCAGAGTCCTCATTGCCAGCACTGTGAGGAGCTGTGGCACTATTTTTAGAATGTACAGTTATGTTGGCATCTATTTTCTGTGTATTCCCTCTCGTACTTCCACATCAAAGCAGAGAATGACACGGAGGTGCTGTGCTGTCCTCACCCAGAGGTCCTGGAGCAGGATAAAACACTGCAGGTGCTGCGAGGTAAAATGCCAGAAGAGAACCTGAAACTAATAAACAGGTACAACAGTGCAATAAATAAAGGGGATTAAATCCAAGTAAAATCAGGTGGCATTTATGTAGAGCATTTACTTTGCTCATGTAGAGTACTCATGTAGAAAACGTGTCCACATCAGCACACACCTCAGTTTAGCTCCAAGATTAGATAATACTCAGGCAAACGACTCTCATAATTCTGTGTTATGTGTTCCAGAGTGAATCCTGTTGGCTTCCAGAGACACTTCTGCACACAGCTACATGCAAGGACACAGAAATAGCTGCGTCCCTGCAGGTGGCCCAGGGCCAGCCGGAGTCTGGGGTGGGCAGGAGCAGAGCAGGCACAGCACAGGCGTGGGCATGGCCCAGAGTCACCTCCCCAGCCCCAGAAGGGCAGGTGATCTCACCCCAGGTTATTTTATTCTGATGAACACTCATTAGGGTTCAGCTCGTGCTAATTACCGAAGCATCACTTTCTAGTTTGGTAATGTCACCTCCCATGGCATCAGCACCCATCCCATCAGTGCTGCCCACTCACATCCTGGGCTTGGAGCCAACCTGCTCAGCTCAAGGTCAGGGTATGGACTTTCCCAGGAGACCAGCCTTTCATTACATGGTTGCAGAGTTTAACGAGGCCGGAGCCTCATTGATGTCTTCAAGCACCACCATGATGCTGAAAATCTGGACACTGTATGAGCAGTAACATCACCCCATCATCGCTGCCTGGCTTGCAGCAAGACACTCCAGGATATTCTTCTTGGGAATCTCTTTGGAAAATGTACTTTGTGGTGATAAGGGCCATAACAGCTTTATTTCACCCCTCTCCCTGCTGTTTTTGGCTTGCGCCCTGTGTGGTTCTTTGTGCCATTTTTATAGTAACTTCTAACAGCCTTAGCGGAGGGAGTGTGATTTACTGCGAGAGACAGGCTGGCTTTTGTCAGAGCTGAAGTGGAAATGTTCCCATTGTTGAGACTTGATGGCACTTAGCTAAATAAAATCATGTGGAAAACGAGGAAACACAGATACTCGCTTTGTATTAAATAATTATTTCTTCCTCAGAACACTGTTGCTACTCAGCATTTACATCCTCCTGTGGTGGCTGTTGTGTGAGGACTTCAAACGCCGCTGCGTGTTCAGAGCCTCTGCTGAGGACACACTACCCTTGCTAAATGACAGACACAGTCTGGCTGGACATCCCTGTGTGCTTCCACACAAATACTGGTGACCAGCAGCCGCTCCAGCCCTCACCTGCTGCAGGCCCCCGGCGCTCAGCACTGCAGCAGGACATGGCCAAGCTCCAACCTGCCCTTTGCCTCGGCAGTGTCTGCAGGAGGAGCTCTGTGGGTGCTCGTGTCCCCCTTTTTGCACAGCCCGGGATGCCCCAGCTGGGCCAGGCACTCACCTGGGACCCACCAACCCATCCCCTCCAGAACACAGCACTAGCGTGGCTTGAGTTGGGCACCCAGTGATGCCTTAGGATTCGGCTTTTGTATTTTCAGACCCTGTACTGGTTTAGTGTGTAGCTCTAAAACTTCACATAGCCTGTTAGCTACTGTTAGACGTAACAAACCCTCTCTGGGCCTGGACTCAAGGACTCCTTGTTGTCCCAGGCCCCGAAATATGTAAACTAAGCCTCTGGGGAGGGGGAACAAACTTGGGGTAATTATCTGAAATTGTAATTGGAGAATTAACCCTGATATGCAAATGGACCAAACTTCCAAAAGTGTGAAAAACCCCTTCCAAAAGTGTGAAAAACCCTACACCGTCCATCTTGGATGTAGCCCCTCGGAAGCTTTGGCTCCCAATGTGTTGCTATTGAAGGCCCTCCATAAATATCTGCTTTTATTCTCTTAATCTTGTCTAGCCTCTGTTTTCAGGTAGCCACTTCAAGGCATCACCAGGACAAGAAGAAAGAAAATCCAATTAAAAGACCCACTTGCAGATGGACACTGAATGGGAGTTTCATAAATAAAAGCTCCATTTCCTCCTCCTGACCTGGCCACAGGCCCCAGCTTAGCCATGACCCCTGAGGCAGAGGCAAAGGTGCATCTTCCTTTTACCTGTTCTGGGCTGTCAGTCTCCTCCTCATTAAAGCTGGAGCTGTATGTCAAAGGTGGCAGCTCCCTGCTACTAAATTCCACCCCTCGGAGCACATGTTCCCCACTCTGGCACTTCATATTCGTTAAGGTTCATTTTCAAAGTCGCTGCAGCCCGTGCTCTCAGTGAGTGCAAATGCCAAGCTTTGCGAGAGATGAGGGGAAGGTGGGGAAGACACCACCATCGTACCCTGTTTAAAAATTGATAAAAATAAGATTAACAGATGCCTCTGGCTGTGAGACTCCATCGCAGGAGCATCGTGCCCGCGCTCAGCACATCTCCATGGCAACTTGTGTATGTGGCCTGAATAGATGCGTCAGGAAATTTGGGGTTCTTCTGGACTTCTAGGGTGTTTTGGTTTGCTCAGACCTTGCCCCCACAGCTGTGGCAGTAGGGAGGTGGGCAGGGGAGCTGGCAACATGGCCTCAGGGAGCAGTGGTGGGGCCTGTGGATTTTGAACACCACTATTTCTGCTGGAATTCCCCAAGTAAATCAGATTCACAGGCTTGGAAGCAGGGAGGTGTGTCAGGAAGAAGACTGGCTTCATGGGTGAGATGGAGCAGGGATGAGTCACATCGTGTCAAATCCCAGACAGAGACTCCAGTTCAGGGCAGGATAAATGGGAAGATGGTCCGAAGGAGGCAGGGAGTCCAGTCCCTCCAGGCTGTGCTGTAGTGCCAGGAGCTTGCAGGGGTGTGGGTGCACCAAGAGCCCTCCTCCCTCCCACCTTCATCCTCCAACACACCCCACCTGAGCCTGGCTGACTGCTACTGGCACATAGCACAGCATGGATCCCCCTGCGTGGAAGTATTCCATTTGATGCTCCACATCCCCTTTTCAATGTTTCATCTCCCTCCCTCCTGCTGCTCTCTGCAACTGGAGCAGTACCCCAGCCCCCCACCTTTACCGCCCCTCAACCAGTCCCTTCCCTTGGCCTTGGCCCTGCACAGCCCTTACTTTGAGCTGCCTTTAACCTGCAGCAGAAACCCATGGCAGCACCACACACACAGTGCATTCCTTGCCATTAGCCCTCTGTCCCTGGCTCTGTCCACAGCAGTGATTTCTTTCCACCTCCTTTTTCTGATGATGTTGTAACTCTGCACCTATAGCAAAATTGCAACAGCTCCTCTTTGGAGAGATATTTAGGATCCTGCCATTGAAGCAGGAATACTGGAAACCAGAGGAGCCGTTTAATCCTCATGAAATTTTAAGTGCAAGACCAAAAAGCCCCAAGCGACAGAGCAAAGCCGTGGGAAAGCTTCCAAAGTTACCCTCCCAGTTCAAACCAAGATTATTTACTTCATCCCAGCCTTGGCCAGCACTATTTCCTTTGTTTAACATTCATGTCCATCCAAACTGCCCTTTCCTCTGGAGGTTTTGCCTTCCTTCTGATGATGACTCACGTTCAGTTCATTCAGTTCAGCACGTGCTAACGAGCTCAGATCCCTCCTTTCACCCGTGAGAGCTCAGACATTGACAGTGACCAAAGACCGGAGCCAGAGCTGAGCAAGTCAAGTTAATTCTGTTACAGAGAACAACATTGATTTGTTGTCGCAAAACATTTGTTACCTGAACAGCGTTTCCAGCTGAAAGGGAAGGACTGAAAAACCCCGCTGAAGTTTATAAAGTTCTTGCAAATTAGCCAAACTTTGGTTTACGACTGAGAACGCGTTCTCCAGCAGGGAGAGATGGAATCTGCTGATGTCGGCACATATTCCCCCTGTAATGATGTGTCTTTTGGTGAGGATGAGCACAGCAAACCCGGCGTTCTCACACCAGGTAGTGTTTTCTCTTCCCTCTTTGCAAAGCCCATCACCAGTGGCTGCCTGTCCATCCAGGCTCTGCCCCGATGCCCCTGTGATGGCACTGGCCATCCCAGCAGCATTGACCATCCACTGGGAAAGATTCCTGGAATGCCTTTCCCCTTCCCAACAGTGTACATAGGGACTGACAGCAGACCAAACTGCTTCTTTCCAGCTAAGGACTAAGGAGATTGCCCCAGGGGTTGGGGAGGGGTGCAGAGCCCGCTACAGGGCATGGACGGTGAGGGCCTCCTCAGGAGAGGGGGAAGTGCTTCCCCCCTCCTGGCCCTGTGGTCCCTTGTGTTCTGCAGAGAAGTTACTTTTGCTTTTAAGTTACACTTATTTGAATGTAAAATCCTTAGCTTAAATTGCAGCAGGTTTTGTGATATTTAATATCCAAAGCTAGGAAAGGTCATGTCTGTCTGAAAATAAAATGAGGTTTAATCTGGAGACTGTGTGTGGCAGGTTTTTTATGAAAATTTGGTTTAGAAATAGATCTTAAATCCATAAGGTCACTGAGAGGAAGGTTTTTCTTTCTCAAAGACTTATCACTCCCATATCTCAGAGGAGCAAAGGATAATTCAAAGAGGGAAACAAAATCCTGTGACTTCCCTTCTCTTTATTTCTGCACCTGCACCCAGAACGCTTCCTTCTACATCCATTCGTCATACTCCTCTCTTCAGTTTATTTGAATATCTGTGTTTAGGGTGTACCAAATATGATACTTCAGTTGCATTCCTCCAGGATTTTAATACTGTTTGTCAGTACCTTCACGTTGAGTTCATGACAGCAAATACCACAAAGCAACCCTAAGAGGACCCAAAGAGATTTTTTCTAAAACTCCAAATGCTAAACTCAATTTTTTTGTCCTCAGTAGTACCCTCAATCCTCCTACCTCCTGTACCTCTCCAGAGGATCCATGTCCATCCCATACTCTGGACATGGCTATGGCATGGACATACTTCCACAGCTCTGCTGCCAGGTCCAGGCTCCTCTGCCTGCACATGAGTTGGATTCTCCTCAAGCTCTTCCTGCCTCACAGACTAATAGAGGGGTCCCTGTATGTAATCACTGATGATCTCAGCAGTAGAACCAGAGGATCACACAGGACACAAGGCTACATCCCAGGGCAGCGTGAGGGCTCCCTGCACATGGCCCCTGAGTCATTGTGCAGTGTGGGATCAGAAACCAGCCCTGGCCACGTCGGGTGAGTTGTGCTGTGCTCTAACACCATCACTCTGTTATCCCTATGGTTCTGCTGAGCACACTCAAAGCTGTCACGTCCTGACCCACACACAGACACGCTGAGAGAGGACACGACCGAGGAGAGGCACAGAGAGGAGCGTGCAGCTCTTGCTCCCTCAGACTCATCCCACCAGCCCGAGGGGCTGCCCTCTGCCTCCAGGCACCCAGAGCACTGGACAGAGCACGGCTGGATGGTGGGACCATGGCTGGTGCCAGCGTCCATCGTGGCTCTCCAGTCCCAGCCTGGGGACCCCAAAGGACAGGCTGTCTCCAGGCCACCCCTGGAGATCACCTCCCTGGGCTCTGCTGAGCCATCGGTTGTCCCAACTTTCCTGTGCACGTGCAGTCTCTGACCCATCAAAAGCACTTAGGAAAGAAACCCTGCTCTGACCATCGTGTATGAGCAGCAGTTCCTGGGGCTGCAGCTTTTCCTTTCCAACAGAGCATCCCCCGAGGTCCCTGAGCCCTTCAGCTGCAATAGGCAGGCACACATCTGCTCCCATGGCTGAGCAGTTTACCAAACCCTTTACTGGCATTTCTGTCATTCTGTTTGATCTTGTTAAGAATCAAAGCAAGCAATTACATCCTTAATCTTGTTCTGTAAAACTGTAGCTACAGATAAAAACCACCACGAGTAACACATACCAGAGCAGGAACACAAACAAGAGAGTAAAAATGACAGCTGATCTTTGATGCTTGACTCAAGACACCTAGAAAGGAGCTTTAGAACCCCCAGGAACTTCAGATCCCTCTAAGACAGCTTGAGTGCTGTTTGAGTGCAAGCTGCAAACTCACGGGTTTTTTTCTGGCACTTGTGTACCAAGAACAGAAAGTATCAGCAAGGCCTGAAGATAAGGTTTTCTTCTAATTTTGGATACACTTACTGATACAAGTAGAGATCTGTGAGATTTCAGGGTCCAAAGGGAAAGGAAAACAGAAGAAATGCAAAAACTAGGAAAGGAATTCCAGCTTCATAAGTACAGGGAAGAGATGAAGCTCAAGGAGTTATGTGCACAGCTTTTGGTTTGCTGAAAAAATACTGTTCTCACCTTGGGAGAAATCCAGCACACTGGAAGCACTGTCTGGGATTTAAAAATCTCACTTTAGCATTACAAGACCTATTCCAATCCCACAGAGGAACTTGTTTGGCATCTATGTTGTTTTGTGGGGCTTGTGTGAAGTCGCTCCTGACACAGCCCCAGTGGGAAGCCAGGTGAGCAGCACCGGTGATATTTACTTTTCACTAAGCACCTGAATCCTTGCAAAAATATCTGCTCTAAAACGAGAATTACTGCAAAATAGGAATTCATTGTTCCAGGTGATTCGAGACACCCAGTGTCCTGGAGCTCTGGTGGGAAGGGCAGCACTGCATGGGGAGACACCAAGCCAACCCCATGCAGCCCTCTGAGTGGTCTCAGCTGCCGTGTCCCTGTCCCTGCTGGGTTGACAGAGCAGGCAGAAAGCCACAGTTTGACCATTACAGTGGAGGGAAGGTGGGGACAGGTGTCCCATTAAAAACAACAAATGCAGATAGCTTAAACTGTTTCCTGTTCCCAGAGAAATCATGCATAATTCAGTGATAACGGAGGCTACACGGTGACGTTAAAACCAAATGTGTTCAGCCCTCAACTCTCAGAAATCACTGAGGGGCTGCTCCCTTCCAAGAGCTAGCAGCTGGAAAGCCTTTGCCACGGGGAGCTGAGGCCATTGGCACTTGAATCCGGTCCAGAGAAACCCTTGGAAACCTAAGAGAATTCAGAACATCCACCATCAGCTCCGTGTCCCTGGGACTGTGGGGACTCGGGTCTGGCAGCATCATACCCATCCCCATCTCTGGAGCACGTGTCCAAGCACCCTCTTTCCCACTGTGGCCCATGCAACCCACTGCTACCCTCAGATCCCCTCCTCTCCTGGCCACTGCTGGATCTTGCGGGGCAGAAGAAGGACAGCGGGAGGACCCTGTCACACGGCTGAGCCCAGCAGCCCAGGAGAGCATTAAAATCGGCATTTGGAGAGGAAATGTGACACCTGGTTATTACACGACGTAATGGAATCAGCCAAGTGGTAAATGTAGCTTTTAAATAGGTTTTGTGTTCCCCATTAGCTCGTCTGATGCTGATTAGTTCTGACAGGGAAAGGGCTGGTCTGCAGCTTTCCCAGTGAGGCCGGTCCTGTGCCTGGTGCTGGGGAAGCTGTGGGACCACCGAGGAGGTGAGCAGGACTCACCTGCAGCATCCTGCACCCATCCGTGGAACCCCGGCAGCTCCAGCACCTGCCTGCCCCAGCTGCTGACCATGGGGGGCTGGCTCCAGCCCCCCACATTTAGCCAGAGGTTATGGTGCCCTCAGGACAGCAGGCACTAAAAGGGAGCAGCAGCAAACAGCAGACACAATTCAGGGAAAACTGCTGGGATTGTGTCATTTCAGTGAAGGGAAGGCACTTGCCAATGCCGGGGAACAGCAAACACTGAGCACCAGCTCTGGAGGCTCCAACCACCCACTACAAGTGATTAGTCTCAAATCAGGAGTCTGTTTCATTTAAACAACTAAATATTATTTCTTAGTATTTACAAAACATGAACAGGTGGGAAGGAACACATGGCAGCAAGCGCTGGGCAGCCTCACGGAGCCTGTCCATTCCCACAGCCCTCCTGGGCAGTCCTGCTCCTCACTCCCATCCTGGGAGGACTCAGCCGTGGTGCCTGTCCGGAGCTTGGCTCATGGCAGGAGCTGGTGGGCAAAGCAGGCAGTGCCAGGGCCTGGCGAGGGGCACCAAGAGGGGCTCACCCCTCGCCACGGCTCCTGGGCTCCAGCCCAGCGATCCCCACAGAGACACAGCCAGGTGGGAAGGGGACGGGTGGGCTCAGCACCCCTGACAGCCACCTCTGCTCTGCTCCCAGTGACTCCTGCCACACTCCCAGCAGCCCCCGGAACACAGACTGGAGACAAACCTGTCTGCTGGGCACCCCGGGCCCATCTGTTTTCCTTAAAGGCGAACAGAAATGTAAATTATACATTCTGGAAGCATCATCTGTATCACTGCTTTCTCCTTAAAGATCTGGGTTTGGGAAGGATTTCTCCTCTGTGTGTTTCACACTGATCTGGGGCATCCTCCCTGCTCCTCTTTGGGGAGGGATCAGCCAGTCCCAAACTCAGAGCTCTGAGATTTAGGGAGATAAAAAGGACACCGAGGTCTTCTGCTGTTGATTCCGCCTTTGGTACACGTGTGAGCCCTGTCACAGGTTTATCTACTGCTGTTACTCTGCTTTTTTTTTTTTTTTCCCAGCTAAACAGGGCTTGTGAAAGGTTTTACCTTCATTCACAGTTTCTAATAAAACCAGAACTCAGATTTCCTCACTGCTTCACTTCACCCTCCAAGCTTGCCAGCACTCCTCAGATTTTCAGAGTGACCCAGCAACTGCTTTTATTCTTTTCACTTGCAGTCAGCGCTCTCATGTTTTCCCAGGATGAAGCTTATTAAAAATGCATCAAGAATAGAGGCTTATGGAGAAAAAATGCAAAGAAAAATATTCTAGTTAACTGGAATTTGGAAAGTGTTGTACTATCACAGGTTTGAAATCCAAACCAGATTTCCAAACCCAAGCTGGTTCCATTTGCTTTGGCCCAAACCCTGTTTTTAAGAGAAGTGTTTAATGAAAGTGTTACAGGAAACATCAAGATGGAGTTTCTTAAAATTCTGCAGTAAAGATGTTCAAAATGAAAGAGCCATTTTGAATCAACTCGTCTGACTTCCAGGCTCAATGGTCTCAGGATAAATCTTTACTTTCCATTTCCAGTGCAGGGGCAGGTTTGTTCCTTCCCTGGAAAGGAGAATCCTAGAATGACAGCAACAACAAGTTTATTATTTCCTTTACTCTGTAAGCTGTCCATCATTTCCCAGTAAGACTACACAAAAGCTAGTATTTTAATTGTGCTATAAGATAATTCAAAAGTAATCATAAAAATTCATGGATTCATGGATTTATTTCCTTTTAAAATGAGAGCATTTATTCAGAGTAAGTAAAAGCCCCCTTTGCCTAGCAGGGGGCTGAGCAGAGAAATTCTTTTTTAGGAGAGTAACTCCTGCTCTTTATGCAAACGCTGATGTATGGCTGAGGCACTGGGTATTTCCATCTGTTTATGAACTTACAAGCCTAAAATCGTCCCGTTCAATCCACTACAAGGCATTGCTCTACAGGTGGGAACTGGATTCTTAACTGGTTTCTAAACCAGCAGCTCAGAGAAGCAATTCCAGCTGTCAGTCGTAGTGCACGGCTCAACCAGTGTCGGGCTGTGCCCAGAGAGAGCCCAGCCCTCAGTGCCAGCTGTGCACACACCCCTCGGTGCCAGCTGTGCACACACCAGGCACCCCAACCAGCAGCCCCAGTTCCCTGGGAAACCTCTGGCCGGAGTGATTTGCCAGTGCGTACACCTGAGAGACTTGAAAAGAACAGAGGAAAATATCAAATCGTCCATTGGTTTTAGTTTCATTGTCTCTATAAACCATCTCTAGCAAAGCTCTGCAAGCAATAAACCCCAAATTTAATAGATGCACTGCACCTTTTAACCCTTGCTTACACAGAACAGAAAGTAACACATGCTATTTATTACTTCCAAATTTATTCCTGAGCATCAAGACTCGCTCTGTGCTGACACAGGACCCTCTTCACTTCTGCTTTAAACGTCACTTATCTTCTGTGTTGGAGTTTCAAGTGTTCCCTCTAATTTACCGTATTTGTGCACAATAATCGCTATTCCTACCGCACTTAGCAACACCCTTTGAGAATGAAGAAGCACAAGCCACCACATACTCACCAGAATAAGTTTTTACACAGGCATATTTGAAGTGCCAGTTGCTAAAACCCAGCCTAAAAGTGCCAACACAGCAAACCCCGAGCGGTGCTTATAGAAGCCGGAAATGCAACGTTGCTGCAAGGAACACTGGGTTTAGCTGAACACCTCCTTTCCTTCTAGCTGCTTCTAGAAACACGAATTTTAAAGTGATTATTCCAGCAGCTTGTAGCACTGCACAAAAGAAATCAGAAGGACTATTCCAGGCAGCATGGAAGCCAGGAAACAATGGCATCCCAGGGAACAAATCCAAATCCTTCTTCACCGGCGCGAGCAGAATTGCCTGAAGGGTTTTACACAATCAATAAAATTTCACTGCAGATAGATCCAAGCGGGAGCCTCCTTTCCTTCACTCTGAGTTCAGGTGATATTTCCTGTCAAGGCTCTCACCAGGGCCTCGTTGCTGGGGATTCTGGCTGCTGCCCAGCCTCCGCTGCTGCCCAGCCTCCCCTGGTCCAATCATCCTGCCCTCATTCTGCCTTGGTGCAGTTTTTAAACTGGCTCTTTAAAGTGTCCCTTAAAAATCAAACACTGCCAGGGCGGTGACACTGGAGGCAGAGGTGTATTTGTGATGGTTCTGGGCCGTGTCCTGAGGGCATCAGGAAGGACTGTGGAAGTCTGTCAGTGCTGGTGGCACTGCCCAGCTCGGCACCAGCACCTGCAGCCCAGAGTGATCCCGGCTGTGCAGCGGTGCTGAGCCCCAGCAATCATCACACACATGGAAAACCACCAAGTGCCAAGCCTGAATTATTAAGCAGGGAGCCCTTTTATTCTGGTTACGTTTTTCCAGTCAAATAACAAATAAAATCCTTCCTGGTCCCACGTGCACTTCAGAAACTGAGAAGCATCGCTCTGCCCTGAAACCCTGAGTCTGAACTGCACCGGGGGGGCTCTGTGAACACCCCAGAGGGGTCCATGGGGCTGGGCTCTGGGATGGTTCTGCTCCTCTGGAGGGTTCTGCTCCTCCACCGCATTGCCCCTGGCTCCTCTCCCTCCCTCCAGGACAGAAAAGGCAATTTGGGGTCAAACAGCTCTGCCTTTGAACAAAGCCTGTGGCTCCATCAAGCTGCCAAACCCCAGGCTTTCTCCAAGATAAAAAACACCAGCCAAGTCTCCAGTCTGACAAAATCCTCCTTTCCCAACGTGTTTGTGTTAACCACAAATTGCCCAATTTCCTTTAATGTGCCAGCAGTCACACTGACATGGCACATTTGGCTGAGACTTCACGCTCTTAAAATCTGGAATCAAAAAATTCTGGTTCCCACAGCAACCACAGGTAGCAATTATCCTGGTTCTGGAAATTTCTAGAATAGAAGGAGTATTTGCTTTCTGCAGCCCTCTGCTAAGTGCACAGCAAAGGATATGTCTCTGTGCATCAAAATGAATTTATTTTTCTTTTGCTGTGTTTGTAGCTCTGTTTACACCTTAGGAATCTTTTCTATATCAACATTTTTGGACAGTTTTTTATACCTGCTACAGAACACAGAACCTCCTAAAACACATCACGCTTAATTTATTTCCACTTAGCTCTAGTCATTGCAACAAATGCAATTCATTGCACTTTCTGCATCACGTTTTCCCTCTGTACATCACATATAATGAATATCACCACAATAAAATTCATAGTTTGTGACACTCCTGATTAATACCAGCTTTTCACAGAGAAGAAAGATTACTGCAGCCATTATGAATTTATACAGATCTTGCTTTTTCTATTAGAAGACACGCAGTGATGCAGGCTGCTTCCAGAAAGGGAAAACCCTTTCCTGCCTGCTGATGGAACAAAGACGGAAACCCAGAGCACAAGGCCACATTTGCCCCTTCTCACGCAGTTGGACAAGTGGCCATTGGTATTTTCAGCAGACAAACACACTTTAAATGCCATGATCTCAACAAAGAAGGAAAGGAAGATCAGTGTAGTGTTTCTGGTGGGATTTTTAAGGACTTGCACAGCTCCCTGAATTCCTCCCCCCAGAATATTACTATGATTAGCAGGCCACTGGCTTGCTAGGGGTTTAGTGGTTTATTTTTTCTTTAATTAGCCAACCCCTCCTAATTAGTCAGTCATTCTTTATCTCCAGCACCTGATCTCCTGAATGCAGAGCAGGAAGTGCTGAGCAGACACCATGCTGCTCCCTGGCTCCATTTGGGAGATGCTCTTGCACTTGGAGAAGTTCAGTGATGCTGAAACTGCCCAGAAAAATCCCTGTTGCCTCCACTTCCCACAGTTACACTCTGGGCTGCAAATTGCTTTTGGTTCCTCCCTCCCTGGCCTGCAGCAGTGTTCAAATTACAAAGAAAATGACAAAGATTGAAGCCTGATTTCTAATCTGCTTCTGCTTTATGTTTGCTGCCAGGACTCTGTCACCAGCCCCTGCTACAGCTGCTGTGTCCATCGGGGTCTGGACACGGCGCCTGAGCCCTAAATGGCCCTGGTTCTGCCTTCCCAACCGGAGAGCTCGGCACAGCTGCTCCTCCCTGAAGCCTGGTGGGAGAGAAGGGATAATTTCTGCCTCCCACACAGCAGGCAGCCTACATCTAGTGAGTATCAGTGTTGCAAACCGTCCCGATCGCTTTAGTACGTTCACGATGTACTCGGCCCTCTCAGAGCCAAGATGCAGCACTTGATTTAAATTTTTGCTGTCAGATCTGATTAAAAATTAAGTTGAACACAGTTGTAGGAAAACTACATTAACATTCTTTTTGAGTAGCACCATGTAATTTAATGCAACAACTCATACAATTGAGTCATGCAACTACTAATACATGTCTAGAGGATCCGAAGGCTGGGAGCAGGCAGGGACACGATGCTGGTTTTGCTCTCTGAAGGAGCTCAGGCAGAGGTACAGGCACAACCAAAGGAGCATTTCATTACTCCAAACAGAGGAAATGAAGAGAATATTGAAGTTCCACAGGGCGGAGTTTCAAGAAGGCAGTTCTAACTGGGCACTCCCTCCTTGCAAGATGGATGGTAATTTCCATCCTTACTTTCAATTTAGGATTTTTAGGGAACACTGCTGGAATCTGCACTGGAATGAGCACTGGACTTCACTGTTTGTGTTTAGCACAGCTCAGCCCTGTGGTGCCAGCCAGCCCCCAACCCCATGACCCCTGCCAGAGTCAGAAGAACATGCTCCACACACCTCATTTAACAACTCATTCCCTAGGTGGTGCTTGAATCTCAGCTCCCATCTCCAAGAAATAGCCAAGAGGATCCATGATTCAAGTGAAGAGAGGGGAGAAACAGCCTATTTTCTGCCCAGGGCCATCCAGCTACAGGGGCTGCACTTACCCACCCACCCACAGGCAGGTCCCCACTCTGCACCCAGGACCCCCAGGGCAGCACCCAGGACCCTGCCAGGGTCACAGGTGTTACAGGTTACACAGACAGTGCCCAAAGCCACACAGGGTGGTGATGGAGCCAGAGGACAAGCTCAATACCCTTTGTCCCAAAGTCATAAACATAAAATCATTGCAGCTTCACAGAAAGATACAGTTACAGACATCCACTGAGAAACACATCCCCTCTCCAGAGGCTGAGCAGTTCGGGACAGTTTCCATTTCTTTGCAGCTTTCACACTGAATGGAGACAGCTCTGACACTGGGATTTCAATTCAAGGGCCATTTAGGATTGAAAAATAGAGACAGGTTTATATACAAAATGGGAGCATTTCACAAAAACTCTGTCTCCTGCTCCCTCTCTGAGAATTATTGTCCCTTATTATCCGGCAACAAAGGGAGGATTCGCTGCCTCGCCAAGGTGAGCACAATCAGTCCTCCTGTCATTCTGCAAAATGGAAAAGGAAAATAACATTGACCTGAAACCTGAACCACGGGGCTGAGGATGCCATGAAACTCTGGAACCCTTTTGTGTGCTGATCCCTGTCCCTCCTTCGGCAGAATTGCGCAGGGAGCAGGGAATGCACAGCGCAGTGCCAGGGCCCAGCACCGAACTCAGGGTGTGAGGCTCACGCGGGCAGGACAGGATGAGTCACTCTGTGACAGGGACTCTGCTCAATGTGGCAGGAATTTTTTGCCATTAGCAGCGTTCTGCAAATGTCATTCAAACTGCCCATCACTTCTGCAGGTATTTTTGGCTCTGAGAGTGCTGAGGTTCATTGTATAACCCACTCATCCCCTCAGCTCCACGGCTATTTATACCCACGTCCTCGCAGGCAGGGAGAGGGCTGGCTCTGCAGCTGGCTGAGGGCTCAGCAGCTGCTGGTCAGTGGGATGCCCCTTCTTGCTGCCTTCTACTTACTTTCACAGACTTGCTATAAAGCAGCTTAACATCAGAAATCCAGAGCCATGGTCTCAGCCAGGCAGCACTGCTTTGATCCAGCTGGATGAGACAGAGATTCAGGAATGGATTTGGGAGTGATTGATCTTGCTGTCCTGTCCCACCGCTGCAGTGCAGCTCCAGGGGCAGCCATGTAGGAGCTGTCAGTCCGGGCAGCTCGTCTCCTTTCTCCTGCCAGACGGAGAGGGGAAGGAGATGCTTCTGTTTGGGAAGTTTCAGGTCGTGCCCTGCTGCTCCATCCATTTGTGTCCCCCCAGAAGGAGCCAGGAGCTGCCCCAGCAGCCGCAGCCTCATGGCTGTGATAGCGTGTCCGAAACGCTCCTGGGCACGGACACACCTTATAGGAGGTGAATACAAGAGTTACACCTGCACAGCTGGAGACTCTGCTCCGAGCACTGGGGAGTGTCACCAGCTTCTCTACAACCATGGAGCTGAACGAGGATCACTCTGATGGGACTGAGGGTTGTGCACGGCCCCTCTCCCTCCACGTGCACCCTGAGCAGCCTGTGCACAGAACTCCCCACACCACAGGCAGTGCCTGGGAGCAGCTGTTTGGCGCTCAAGCACCCGCCTGGCACATTAGAGATGGTGATTTCTGTACAGGTGAGTTATTATGGGTGTCAGCAATGTCTTCCTGCCTCTACTGAAGGGCACTGTGAGATCCTACGGCACTAATGCACCAGAGACAAAGCAGAAGCGAGCCAGATTTGGAATCATGACCCAAAGCCTCAGCACAACATTCGGCACCGTCTCAGGACTACTTGACAGGAGAAGAGGCACAGAGATGGTAAAACTGCAAATTTTTCCCCATGCAGCAGCCACACAGGGTCTTTAGGTCTATTTTCCATCTGACTGGTGGCACCTGTATTAACAAAAACACCTGGAGCTCACTAGCAAACCCTGCTGCGGGCCACCCCTGCACCACCTGCTCCCAGAGCAGCTCCAGAAGTGCCACGGCCAGAGGGGCAGCTCGGACTTGGAACTGCCCCCAGCTGCTGGGAGCCCTCGGAGGAGCAGACACTCGATGTCCTGCTGTATCACCCCTCAGCGTGCAGGCAGCCAGCGGAGCTGCAAGACTCTCTAAGTGCCTTATTAGGTTGTATTAATTCTTCTCTAGAAAGTGCTGCCAAGATAGGTGTTGGGCAATTATCTGCAGACAGAGCTGCCACCAGGAATCAGCATCTGCAGAGAGCCCTATCGAAGGAGCCCTCTTCCCTCTGGAAACATTCAGTCAGGAGAATTTACAGCGAATGAAGGAAAACCGGTGAGGATTGCAGCACGAAGCAGCCAGGGCTCTGTGCTCACAGCAAACTGATGTGTTTGAAGCAGGGGGGGATTACATGACCCCCACTCCACCAACAGCCCCCAGCCCCAGTGACTGCACCTCTGTGCACTGGAGCAGAGCACAAGGTGGGAATTACAGTGCTTCACCCCTAAACCCATTAAAGCAAAGAAATTCTGTCTCTTCATAGTCTGCAACTGGGGTTTCAATGGGCATTGCTGCAAAACGAGGCTGAGGTGGGACACGGACCTGCTGGCTGGTCACTTGCAAAAGAAAACACCTCACTCTGAATGCTTTCTACCTGTCAGCTCCAATTCTGACCCAGCTTCTCCCCTAATCCACAGGCTGCAAGGTTTTAGGATGAGGGGTGGCAGATTCTGTCTCCAGGAGCCTGGAGGATAATTTGTCTGGACTGGCCCCTCAAGACCTGTCTCTGCCTGGTCCCAAAAAGCAGCATCTAAACAGAACTCCAGCCCTTTGATGCTGCAGTCACAGCCAGAAGTTCTCTCCCAACATTTCCAATACTGGGAATTGCCTCTGATGGCTCACACACTGGGAGAAGCCGGGATGGTCAGGGGTCATGAGCTGGAGGAACCTTGTGCTAGGGGCTGCAGCCCAGCCCAGCCTCAGCAGCAGCCTCACCTCATCCAGAGAATTCCCTTTGTGTGAACCCAAGGAGCAGAACAGCTCATCCCACTGTAACAGGCATTATTCATTCATTGCTTAGCAGAGATACTCAAATTCTTCATCCCTAAAATTAAAGCCTGGCTCTTTGAATCCTGCTCAAGGTGTCTTACCCTGTCTCCCTTTGCTCCCTGTGGTTCTCAGCTCCAGAATTCACACAAGCTGCACAGTTTTGCCTTAGGTCTTTAATAAGAGAAGTTTTGCCACTGCTTATTATCGCTAAAATTAAATGTCACCTTGGGTTTTCCTCGCTCACTTTAGCGCATTCCGCTGCTGTCTCCTCCATCTATAAAAGGAAACTTTATGGCTCTTTGCTCTCTGCTTCTTAAAAATTGCATGCAAAAAGAAAAATCTCTCTCTCTTTTTTTTTTTTTTTTTTTTTTTTTTTTTATTTCTCNATATGCAGAAATAGTTTGTGTTGCACATTCACTGCACAGTGACCTTCTGGCAGAACTGCACAACTGCTCATGGCCGATGTGAACAAGGTTTTACAGTGGCAAGATAAATATTGGGGAAAATGAAGATTCTGCATTGGCTTCTCACACCTCTGGCGTTTTGCTCCACTGCCTTGTAAACAAAGGTTGTGTTAACCTATAACACTCTCCATCCTGATCTGCTTTTAACGCCCCAACCCCAAAATTAAAGACACGTTTGTCTGCAGTCGGTGTGGGAGAAGGATCCCAGAGGTACCTGCTGAGCTCTATAAGGATACAGGAATGTTTCCAGATGAGGAAATTTAAGCCCAAATTCCTTAACAGTTTTTCAGTGAAGAGTCTCATCCCACAAGACTGTTGAATTAACCTGTCTGACATTCCTCTTCTCTACTAGGGCAAGAAAAGCCACTAAATAACTGCCCTACTCTCCTCTGAATCCAAGAGACACTCCTGGAAGAAAACCAAGCATAAATCCCCAAACAAGGAAGGAATGCAGAGAATCCCAGTCTCCATAACCCAATACAAAATTAATTCTTTTATTCTACTTGTTGTCTGCTCTGTCAAACCCCAAGTGGCACAGCTTTGAACAATGTAACATGGACTCTCCATAGACCCCTCCAGAATTTCCTTGTCTCTCATCATGAGAGCCATTTTCACAACTTTACTTTAACAAAAAAATTTAAAATTGAGGTAATCTGAGTCCTGGAACTCCTGCTTGCATCAACAGCAGAAGTGGATGTATGGAGAGGGACTAAAAGGTGTCATATGCAGAGTGACATTTCCCCTCTCTATACTTCCAGCTCTGGTAAAGTGTCAGGAATTTCCTGGCCAGTTGGGTTATCTGTCGCTCAAGGACATCCCCCATTCCTTCCCTTCCCATTCATGCCCTCTACAGCACCCGGTACCAAGGACCTCCATGCTCTGAAAACAAGCATTTCCCTCTGTGCTACACCAGCTGCCCAGAGATGTCCGTGGCTCCCTCCACGTGGGAGAACACCAAATCCAAATCCTGTGCACAGAATGTTGCTGCTCCCAGTCACCTTCCCAGAGGCAACATTCAGGTCTGTGTGACCTCAGGGGCCACCCCCAGCACTTAAAGGCTCTCCAGAATCTACCCTTAGATTCTCAGGCTGGTTCCAGGCAGGATCCCCAGGCAGCCTGCCCTGCACCTGGGACCAGGCCTGCCTTTAAACTATTCTCCAGTGCATCCTTTCATCCTGAGAGAGCACAGTTCCCTTCCCCCAGAGTAACTGGGATACTTTTGAAGTTGTTTTGCCAGCATCCAGATCAAGCTGGGCTCGGTTTTAATGACATCGTCATGCTCCTCTTACACAGCTACAAAGATTGTTTTGATACTTCAAGAATATTTGACTCGCTAGTCAAAATAAAGTCCTAGAAATTGAATAAAAACTATCCTTGAATACAGAAATCGCTCATTAACATGAACTTGTTCTGTGGGATACGATTTGGCCTGACTTCCCAATTAGCTCCAACACTGGAGTCTGCTGTTGGAGCCAACTGTGCGAGACACGGGGCTATTAATTAACTGCTGCAGTTTTCTTCAGCTTTTGTCAGCTCCTAAATTGATTTTTCCCTAAGTGACAGGGTGCGTGTCTAGAACAAGGGCACAGGGAACACTTCCTCACTCCAGAGCTGAACACATCCCCACGGACCAGTGTTATCACAGAACAGGGCTGGGAACACCCTGCCCAAGGACCTTCCTGTAGCTCAGGGCTCTTGGGAGTTATCTGAACACAAAGCCCAAGGAGCTGGTACCAGGTTGACAAATTTTCCGAATGAAAAGACACACAGAGGTGCAGCACCTTGATCCTACGGACTTGTACCTGTTTCCAACCTGGTGCAGCCATCAACAGGCACCCAAGTGGTGGAGAACAGAGAACACCCCATCCCTACTGCAGCTCCGCACTGCCAAGCCAGCCTGTCTCATGCTATTTTTTATTACTACTATTATTGCTGAGATGCAGATGAATTAGTTCTCTCGGGGCTTTGCACAATTTTTTATTTTGCTAAGCTGCATTTTCTTTTCCAGAAACCTTATTTTGATGTAAATCTTGTAAACAGGGGACTGGTTCGTTCAAATGCTGAGCACAAAAGCGCTTCCAAAGAAGTAGATCAAAAGTCTGCAGTTGGCTTAATGAAAGACAGACTGACAATTAGGCTGGGCAGAACTGCGTGGATGGGGGGGAAAGACAGATTTAAGGGTTTAGTAATTGCGTGGGAACACATGGAAGGAGAGATGCAAAACAGTGAGAAAGGGTGTGAGGGAGGATGAGCCTTTCTTCATTTTTGCTGCTCTAAATGCCCTCGATGTAAAATCTCCATTGTTAAGGCTCATACAAAACGGCTGTGCAGATGCTAAGTGCCGAGGCAGATAGAAAATTGAACAAAATTGAAAATATTGAACCATTTAGAAAAAATGGTTCAATATTTAAAGTGTTTTCTTTCAATCAGGTGTACCCATTTTGCTTTCTTTTCAAGTTGTTGCCATTCCCGAAATGACTAGCAGGGGATAATTGCAGTACTTTTCACAAATGAAGTAGAGACGACACAAGAAAAGCAGCCAAGCTGTCAATATCATGGCCAGAACGTACAGACATTGTCGTGCCCTGACACCAAAGGCATCGATCCTCCCTCTGCTGCCACTAACAACAGGAAAGAGGAGTGGGAGGGTGAGGAGGGGCTCACTCTGGGAGAGGCTGGGCTGCCTGCACAGCTGAGGTGCAAGAGAACGCACTTGGCTGGGGTTTGATTGTTTCTGAAAGTTCTTTTTGCTTTGTTTTGAAGAATTGTACCATACAAATGGGATAAAACAAAATTGGTGGATAAAACCAGAGTGCAGGTAGAGCCCAGTTCATCATCACTGGAGCCCACCCTGGAGAAACTTGGAAATGAATTAGTGCTGTCCCAATGTTCCGTCAGGACCTGCACAATTACTGTGGCCTGGAGGAGGTTCCTGGTGTGAGAACAGACTCACCAGCACCACGAGTGTGTTCCAAGAGCTCATGAAATGAGAAAGATTGCCATGATATTAGAACCAAAAGTAGATTAAGTGTAGGAAAAGAGACGCCAGATCATGTCAGTTTTACAGAAGCATTTACTCCCTTTTGAGCCTGAGTAATTTGCAAAGAATTAAAAGCCTGATGAAACAAAATGGACTTTTAAAGATGCCTGGCACACTGCAAATAAGCTTTGCTGATGTTTGTGTGGAAAGCTCATTTGCACCCAGTGTGAGTAAACAAAAAGTTTCAGATGAAAACAAGCAGGGAGGATGAAGCTGGATGGCCCTGGGCCAGCAGCCTTGGAACAGGCTGACCCAGGCAGCAGGAATGTGACCACACACACCACTTGCTACAGACACAGTTGGGTCCTGGGACTGGATGATCCTTGAGGTCCCTTCCAACCCAAACCATTCTGTGACTCTGCCGAGGAGCCTTCCCAGCCCCCAGCACTCACACAGGGACAACTGTGAGCAGCACAGGCAGGAAAAAAATCAAACAACAAAAACCCCCAAAAGTTGTACCTGGAATCAGGGCCTGGAGCCCAGAGCATCCTGCATGTTAAGCTCTGCAACCTCATCTCTGGATAAAGATAAGTCAAATAGTTAATGTTGGAAGGGAAAAAAGATCCTGCATCGACTTTTATCTAATCTTAGCTGGACACAGCAGATTATGCAGAACACTACAGAAAGCAGCATAAGCATTTCCTTTGGTACTTGAAATTATCCACATTATCTTAAAAATAAATCATGCCTATTGCCCCTTTGAAGTTCTGTCACTATTTTTAATCATGGAGCTGGGGCTTGGCTTTTGAGGTGAATTTGTCAGTAATTTATGCTAATAGATTTCTGCACTGATGCCGTGTGCATCTCCAGATCTGTGGAGATGCCAGAGCCACGATAACCACGGGAACATCAGCACATCTGCACCAGCCTGAGACGGTGAGCAGAGCATTGCTGCTGCCATGGCCCGAGTCCTGCCCCCCACACAAGCTACTCCAGCTCACACACGCCCTTCCTAGAGCCAAAAACATTGCACAAATGCATAAAACCCTGAGATTTGTAGTTACTTACTGACATGTCTTTTCTTCCTGGGCTCCTGATAAGAGTCTTATATCTTCAATTTTTTATTTTTTAACATCTACAAATGCAGCAGCTCCAGGTATTTTTCAGCTTTTATTGTCACTTGAATGTCACTGGCAGCAAACACGGATTTTCCCCCTCTCATAATGCCCTGGCCGTGGCACATTCAGGGATTGTTTCATCAGAGGCATAACACACTAATCTGCTCAGCTCCAATTATTTAGCCATATGATCTATGTAAATCTGACCAGCTTGCAGCAGCTTCAGTCCTTGATGTGTTTGTGAGTAATTTTGATCCTGCGATTATTTTGACAGTTTTAAATCTTTACCGTTAACAGGAGGATGTGAATGACCAACCCCTACAAACCAGTGCTCTTGGGGAAGCTGATGCTCTAAGGGCTGAGCTGAAGCACATCTGGTATTCCAGGAGATCAGAAACACATAGATGTTATTCTAGATCTGGAATCTGATACCCACAGCCGGACCCCCCAAGGACATGGCACCAGGTAATGACCATCCTGGCCCAAACAAAGTCTCTGATAACCAGCACAATGGCAGATGCAAGTGGCTCGCCTCAAGTAGGGCCACATCACCCTCCAGGTGATGCCAGGAGAAGAAAACAAATAACATTTGGTTTCACATCACATTGCCATTGGCAGCAGGGAAGTATTTTACAAGGAAAAACATAAACACTTTCAAAGTGACTCTAAAATAACTGGTTGCTTTGGTTTAGTTTACCTCAAACACCAGTGCTGTGCATGGCTCTCCAGCCTCACTGAGCCTTTGCAGGAAGCCAAAAAGGGAGCAGTGCTCACCCACAGGTACCTGACTCAGCCCACCTGGCCAGACCCCACCTGGCCTCCCGCTCCTCACAGCCAGCACAAAAAATCTACACCGAACCCGCTTAATGCAGAATAATGTGTAATGAATCCCCGCAGAATACCTCACCTGTGAAGGGTGATTACATCTCATTTTCATGTAAGAAGAACCTTAAATAACTTTAGGTCTTACAGGCTTCGCCTGTGGCTCGGAGGGGGAAGGATGGATGTGTAACCTTCATGGATGAGGGGCTGCGTATTTATTATCTTGCAATGGGGGAATGGAAGAGCAAACAGATCAGTTTAGAAGAAAGCAGGGGAGCTGAATCCCACACGTGGATGCAGTGACATCATTTTTTGGCACCAGGGAGGGAATGCCTCCGTCTGCCTCAGGAAGGAGCCCTGGTCTGCTGAGGACTCACAAACCCCCATGAAACCAACACCTAAGAAACAAAGGTCCTGTCACAGAAAGGGCATTTTCACCTTAAAGCCTAATGATCATTTAGGAACTAGACATCTGAACTCTCTGTTTGCAAATACAGGCCTAATATTTCATAAATAAATGGTTTAATGACAGTTTCTTCACAGCAGAGAAAGGACAGTGAGGAGGAACTGGTGATAATCCCAACACTTGGCGGAGAAGCAGAAATTAATTTCAGAGCTGGCAGCAGCACACCCTGCCTACCTGCCAGAAACCAGTAGTCTCTGGCCAGTAAGCTTTATGTTGGACTCTGGATTTAATTTTTTACCCTTCTCTACAAGATTAGTGAAATATCCAGTTTCAATGGACTTTGTATCCTATGGCACCAATTTTCCCCAAGTTCTAGTTCAGTTCCCGTTTCTCCCAATCTCTCCTACAGCAACAGAGACGTGAAAGAGAAAGGAAAAGCATTAATAAATCCTACATTAATAACCAATATCAAATTCTACTAGAATTTGCTCAAAAGGAAAGAGAATCAATTGCAGCCTGTTCTCGGTTCTTTAAGGCAGCCTTATATTGTTTCTAACAAAACAAAAATCAATATGAAATTCTTCTTATGGTTCATTTTTTAAAGCTCAATACCAGCTGGGCAATTTGGCTGACAATTATGAATAATCTGTTGTGTCACCAGTCCGGGCTCCGCAGCCCAGTCTGCAATCATGTGTTATTGCTTGCAGGTACATCTCTCACTATCGGTTTGCTTTCCACTTTTCTACAATGATCATTCAGAAATAAAGGGAATTTGCTAATCAATCCCATTGACTTGAAAGCAACAGTTATTAATGCCTTCAGTTTGTTGCTAGCTTCTAAACTTTTTGAATCCATTAGTCATGAGCCCCCATTGATTACAAAGACACCCCCACACAGCATTGGCTTTCCAAGAAAAAAGCAGAGCTTTTTGAGTCCCTTTCCACAGGAGGCACAGCGTGGTGGGAAACCAGCACGAGATGATCAGGTAATTTCACCACAATAACTTCCTTTGTGAGTAAAAGTGACAAAGCTATTTTTGAAATGCCTCGTTAAAGATGACTTCATTTCATTTCCAAATAGTGCATTGTTCTCTTTCGCCTCCTGCCTGCGCCTCCCCAGATCCACGCGCTCGGATCGTTACACGGCTCCACAGCTCCTTTCTCCGCAAGGTTTCCAGAACCGCCAGAGGTTCTCCTGCCCCTGTGTCCTTGCAGACTCAGTGAGGTTCCAGTGCTGGCCAAGCCCTGAGCAAGCCAGGCTTGATCAGGCTCTGCCTTGGGCCCCATCCCAGCAGCCTTTGGCTGCACCCCAGCTGCCCCTGACACTGTGAATTAGGAGCTGCACGAGGCAGCACCCACCGGGCTCAGAGCACCCACCACCCTGATGGCAGCCCAGGGAGACTGGGCTCAGAAAATCCTTTTTCCCCTTACTGGGGAGCCCAGTGTCCCCAGAGCCACCCCAGCCACTGTGGGAGCTGTGCCAGAATGGCCTCTCCCATGCTGGCATCGCTGCGTCTTCTACTGAGACTTGTTCTGAAAATGCAGTGTGACCATTTTCACTTTCAGATACAGACACAGCTTTGCTTAAAAAAAATAAATTAGAATAGTTTCCCCCAATACGAACATCCTCCAAACCCCAACCCCCAGTCACCTCAGACAGCCCTGCCAGATCAATAGGAAATTTGGAATACATTAATTTTAGAACAACATGCAATCAAATTCAATGTGTCACCACCGAGATCCTTGGTAAGCGCAGTCCTGATTCGGTCCCTGGTCAGGCAGATTTGTCCATAAAAGATGAGAGGGAGAGAAGACATCCTCCTTCTTCAGGGTGGAGCAGGAGTTTGATGCCTGCCACTGTTAAAGACGCTTTTCCTGTGAATTTGCCCCATTTACACAACCCTGATTATTTTTTGTCCCCTAACAGGAAAATTACATTCAAGTGGCTGGGTCTGCATTTAGAGAGACACTGTCAGTCAGCACAGAGCTATTGGATAGACACGCCAGTCTCTGCTCTGAAGTAGGTCACAGCAACTGTCACAGAATCCCTTCAAACCCGTTTAAAATCCAATAAGTCTAAGGAAAAATACCCGTGGAAATGTATCTAATTTGAAAATCACATTGGCTGGGTTCAAGTCTGCAAATCATTTAAACATGTTCTTAACTTGACACTAATGAATCAGCTTACAGACGTCAAAGATACTTGAAGATCAGATCTGAAGGGCTCAGCATCTTGCACTGCAAGAGACCACGTTCATGGCAGCAGCTCCAACAGACACTGATGGCAGTTACACCAGTTACACCAGTTGCACCAGCACAATTACACTGTGCAGGGGTGCCCCACGCTCCCCCAGATGTTTCAACCTCAAGCCATCTCAAGGTTTACCAGGGGCTAATTCAAAAATAAAAATATAAGTCTCCAAATGGGAAACTTTGCCATTTTTCAAGTGCAATTTACAAGATACTGAAAGGGATTTTGTTTCATTTCGTGAGGAAGAAAAAAAATAAATCACTTTATAATTCTCTGGCATTCAGATGTCCTAAATATATCCAACCCTGCCAGGGAAATCTCATGCTTAGAGCAAATCTAACATTAGCTGCTTCTCCTTCCAACTGAAAATATTCCTAAAAACATCTGATCAATCCCAAGAGAAGAGGATCATTCATTCTGCCCCAAAGGCTGTGCTGAAGCGCCCTTGAGAGTGATGGAATGGGATCAGCACCAAGGGAAGGTGAACCTGCATCCAGATCCCAGAGCCCAGTCTCCACAGCACCATGTCCAAAGCCAAGAGAACACATCCCTTCCACTCCCTCTGCAGCACAGCACCCCGAGGGACGTGCCTCCCATGGGCTGGGTTTCCTCGGGGTGTAAAAGAGAGATGAGGATTTGGAGAACAAGAGGTGGTGGCTTGGACTGCTGCTCAATAGAGGGGAAACACTGGTGGGACTTTGCTTAAGTGCTTTGTAATTTCCAATAATTGCCCAAAAGTGTGAGGTGGGGCCTTGGCCTCTGTGCTTTGCCAGGTGGAAAAAATAAATTCTTGATCTGAATAAGGGAGGACGAGCAGAGCCCTCGAGGCTGCCTGCAGGCACCTGTGCACTGAGAGGAACCTCAGCGAGGAACAGCACAAACAAGGAGATTACTGCAAGTTACAGGAAGCATGAAAGATTCCTCACCAAGGCAGGACATGGAAAACCATGGCCCTAAGGAGAGGAAGAGCAGGGATGCTGTGGGACAAAGCTCCTGCACTTTTTGGGTGAGAGCCGCCCTGGCACACACCGAAGACCCCCGCTGTCCGTGGGTCTGCAACCGGCCCTGCCCTGTGCCTGCTCAAAGTGCAGAGATGATGAACGGTTTAGGAAAGTAAGCCAGCCCTTCTTGGGAGAGGAGAAACGAGAGCATCAGTGCTTTTCCTTATTAATGGCTTGTGATCTGGAGCATGTGATATGTGCATGCAATGGTGAACTGGAGAAGGAATGAGAGAGAGAGAAATTCCCTGAAGCCATTTCTGCTTATCCTCCTTCCTGCTTTTGGAGCATCCTCAGGGATTGCCCTTCTCACAGAGGAGTAGCTTTGGAGGAGAAAGAGGGTGACACATTCTCAAGGAGCTTATTTACAAGTGCTCTTTTCTAAAGATCAATGTGTTGAGCCTGGTGAAGAATGATTTCAATTTTGCCTTGAAAACTTGGATCAGACACTGCTGACGATGCAAACTTCCCTGCCATCCAGAGATTAAACTTGTTCTGCTGTTTTTAATAGGGGCCTGAGTGCTTTGCTTGCCAGCGGCTCTCAGCACCGTGCTCCCTCTTGGAGCAGGTTCCGAGAGCACCCTGCAGAAATAATCCAGTTGCAGCCGCACGTTGCTCAGGAGGCGCCTGATGCGTCAGCACCGAGTTGGACCCGGGAGCTCCCCACAGGACACAACTGAAAAGCATTCAGAAAACTGGGAAAACTGTGTGCAAAGACAAGACAAAAATACAGCAGTCGAACAAATTTGATTTAATTCTAGATCACTACAGGCTCCTCTTATGACCTTGAACAACAGACAGTGATTGAGGGTGCGATGGCAGAGCGAGGACACAAGTGTCCTGTGCAGTGTCTGAGTTTACAAGAGGTCTATATTCAAACATCCAAAGCAATTTATAGACAGAGGTACCCTTGGCACACAGCATCTCCTGGGAACTGACTGACTGGCTGAGGCTGATCACCCTTGACTTCACCTAGAGCTGCTCACTCTCTCAGCCAGCAATCAATCCCACAGGCTCCCGGCCCCTTAGGCTTGGCTGTTAGAAGTGTATACCCAGTAAAAGCAATAGGTTGCTGCTGGAGTAAATGACCTGCCTTACGTCGTGGCACTGCACCTGCTCTGCAAGGTCCATTTCCCACCAGGGTAAGGTGTGCTTCCCAAGCCTGTCCCCAGTGCAGACCAGCCTGCTTGGCATTGCACCAGGCTTTCACCTGCGGAGAGGAATGTCCCTTCACCCCTGCTTGAAAGCCCAGCACTAAAAGGCTGTCTGTGCCTGAGACAAGTCCCCAGTCTGCCAGAACAAACCCAAGCATTGCAAGCAAAATACACCTCACTGTCTCACTCCCTCGCGGTGGCTCCGAGCCCTCGGCAGCGCAGCGGCTGCAGGAGTGCCGGCCTGTGACAGTGCCAGGGAGTTACTGCCTGTTACTGCAACACAAATAACGAGTGACCACGAGCCAGCAAAGCTCCAAGCTTTTCCCCTTAATCCCAGATGCCTACTGCACTCCTCTCCTTCACGCAGGAGGCCCAGCCCAAGCTCGGTGCCTACATGATGGGGTGCTCCTCTCGCTGCTCTCCTTCCAGCTGGAAGGACTGATGTGGAGGGGGAGTGGGCACATTGTCCACCCCCAGCCAAGGCTCCTGCCCCTTCCCGAGTCCCTCTCCATTGCCTTCAGACAGCGGGTGTGCTGCTCCCTCTTTGCTCGCTCTTCATTTAGCCTCTGAAGTGTAAAGCATTATTAAACTTGTCCTCAGTCACTTCAGAGTGGCAGACGAGGCTGCCATGCTCTGCCAGCTGCTGATTTATTAGTCAGTTCTGCAAGACTTCAATCTACTTGGAGGGTTTTTTCTTCTCTTTTCCCAATTCATAAATGGGTATCTTTATATTTAATCTCTAGTCAAACTACTTCTTACTTGATCTTTAAACTGCTACACGAGGGTGTGTAATTGCCTCTCTCCAGGCCACATCCACCCTCAGGGAGCGGCTGAGCCCCAGGAGGGCAGAGCTGGGATGTTTTGCTCACCCCCATTTTCAGGCTGTATCTCACTGAAATACTATCTGAGAATTGTGATGGCTTTCCTGGGATGAGATATATTCAGTTCCAGTCAATGCAGAAGGGCACCTGACTCCCCTGGTGTCTTAGCTGGGATGTAGAAAGGATCAATTACATGTGATTTTGCCCTTCTTTTATTAAAATCAGCCACCCAGCCCAGCCCAGCATCAGCCTTCCCCAGTCCTGGACAGAGCAGGCATTACACCCCCAGCCGAGTCTTGGATATAATGAAATGCCTTGGGGATAAAAAATAAAATTAAAATTGTGCAGAACACATGTAATTTTGGCAAGACCTTACTCTCCCTTCCCCCAGGGAATGCTTATAAAACAAAAATAGTTATGCAAAATTATGCATTTTTTTGCTTTTATACTGTAAAAAGCCAACACAAAGTGCTTCTCTGTGTACAAACACTTTAAATATCGGATGCTTACTGGACACAGTTCTGGCTTTTCCTTTACATTTGAAAAAAGCAAACGCCTCCCATGGAAAAATTATGGAAATAAACTAGGAAGAGAGGCTCGTTATTTTTCCAAGGGATTTTCACACCAAGTTTCGATATGCAAGTCATGCTCCACCATGGAGGGCTGTGCACAGATACAATCTAGTGAAGATTTTGTGTACACTGTGTAAAATAAAGCCACATCAGCTTCGTTTTGTTTGTGCTAAGAGCTGCTTAAATGTACTGTTCTTCTGCCTCATCACCAAACAGAAACAATACATAGAAACAGCAGCAAAATTAAATTAAGGTATTTAGCTTCTAATTTAGAGCCGTGAGAAGAAAATGTACTGTATGAGGCACCTCCAGAGCCTCTGCTGGGGGATCTTTGAGCCCTGCATCTGCTGCAGAGCCATAAGGAACTGTCTGGAAATGGTTTCCAGAAAAAGCCACCCTCAGCTTGGCCTGAGGCACATCATCTCCCAGCCTCTCCTCCACGGGGATGTCAGCAGCTGCCCAAGGTGCTCAGTGGCACCAGCCAGTGCTGGAGGGGAAGATGTCTCCCATCAGCAGCAGCCATCCCTGGCAGCACGTCAATCCCCACCATCACTGGTGTGACTTGGGAGAACCAGGAAAACCAGACTGCAGCACATCTTTAAAACCCGGTTTGTTTTCCATCTCTTGAAACTAATTTTTTCTGTTTTCCTACCACTGTTAAAATGCCAAATAAATATCGGATTAAAAAAAATTAAAAGCAGCATTTCTTTCTTCCTGTGAATAGTAACACACAGAGGAAGCCTCCCACACTCCCCTTTCAATCCACAAATCCCCATGTGCTGCACAATCTCCTTCCCATGGGAAGGGCATGAACCTGTTCCTTGCTTGCTAAGTTGAAAAGTGCCAAAATTAACCTGGTGCCCAGACACTGGCAACTGGGAGTAACAGGGATTTAACTGATACAGTGGTCTGGTTCAGGAGGAGTCTCACAGCAGCTTAAAACAAGGCCACTGGAAATCCATGCTCCAGAGGCTCCTCACATCCTGTGATCTGAGCTGGGAGGGAAGAGCTGGCGGCAGTGGCTGATGGAGAGGTTCTCCCTCCATGCAGGCACACTGCCAGACTGGCCCCATGGTTTCATAGGACACAGTTTGGTCACAAACAAGCCTTGAAAAACCAAACAGGGATATATTTGAGGGCAGTTTTCTGCACTACCCCCAGCCCTACTGCCCATCAGACCTGCGGGCACTGGGCTTGCCACAGCCCATGGCAGCAGGAAGCAGGGACACAGCCAGGACCAGGCACGGTCTTGTGAATTGCTATTTCATTATCCAGGCAGGACAGTGGGAAAAGTGGGCTCTGCAAATCTTACAGAGACTGGGGTTTTAAGCTGAAATTGTAGGAGATGCCTGGGGGCAGTTCCAGGTCCTGACACAGAGTTTGGCTGTGCAGGTGCCAGATAAATACAAGGATCATTGCAGCCCCCTGAGTCACCTCAGGGCAGGACATGGCACCCCCTCCTGCTGCCCCCTCCCGCTCTCTCACACCCCTGCCCAAAGCTGGGATCCCTCCATAGCTCAGGGTCAGGTCATTTTCCTCTGGCAGGCACAGAATTCTTGCCTGCACACATTTAACCCTCCTCAGGCTTCCACAGCATCTGCCTGGGCCAATACCCACTGCCAGGGGAGAGCTGTTCTCTCCAGACCCCCACTCCCTTCCCAAGGCAGGGATCTCCTTGTCCCCGTACATCAGGTGCCCCCTTGTCCCTGCACATCAGGCCAGATTTTGTTCCCAGTAGGTACAGCCAGATCCACCCACAGCTCCTCACACAACATTTAAACTTCCTCTGAACGTGCTGGAACAACCAAGAAATTTGCTGTGAATTGGAAACAGGCCGGAATTTGCAGGGATTGGGCAAAACAACTGGCTGCAGCTGGCCAAATTAATTCCCAGCATAATCCCACTGAAGTGGAATTTAACAGGCATTTGAAATAACGTGATCTTTTCTTGCCCTTTGCATGTGTAGAAGAAAAAAAAAAAGATTATTAACAACTCATTCCCAATCTTGCATGGGTAATTAGCCATGTGGGGAGCAAAGAGCCCTGTGCACTCCCGGGCTGGCAGGTGCCCAGCCTTCTGCTCTGCCAGTTGGTACCTTTGTGCAGGAGAAAAAGGAGCTGCCCTGGCTGGGTCTGTACAATGGACCACGCGCTGAGGCTGACAGGTCACAAACAAGTCACGTGAGAGTTGAGCAGAACACCACGGAGCACACCAAGTTTCTTTGTAAACTGGTTCCATGCAAAGATAATAGTGAGCAGAGGCTAATGCTGCAGTCTCTAATTTTCTTGTCTGACTAAGCAGGCATAATTTACACCCATCAGTTGCAAATGGCTTCTCCCACCAGTCCTAAAGATAGAGGACTTTTTTTTAAAGAGAAAAAAAAAAAAAGAAAAAAAGGATTATTTCCTACCTCTGCAGAAAGAGGACAAAAAATACATGCAAAGGCTGTCTGACACAAATATGTACTTTCACTCAGCTAGTTCGAAGAGCTCGTCTTGCAGCCCAGAAACAGGAGACCTTGATAGAACCAACTGGCCAAAACTGTTTCTCCTGTCAGAGATGAACACAGGGGGTGATAAAGATAATAATTTTAACTGGTCTTACTTAGTCATTTGCTCCCTGTTGCCCTTTTCAGCCCATATGACACGCTACAATTGTACAAATTCGGCTGCTGCTGCACAAGGCTGACAATCCGCTGGGACGCACGTGGCTCCATTCCACAAGCCCTGGGGGATCTGTCACCTCTCAAGTGCCAGGACAGCTCCAACCCTGCTCACAGCCACCACATCACATCCAAAAAGGCTGGGCAGGTCTCTGCATCCTCCCGTGTTCCTGTTGCCTGGGGTGACTCTGTCCACAGGGATGTTGGGAAGCATCTGGTCCAGACCCCCAGAGCACCAGCCCATCTCCAGGTTCAAACCAAGATCCCTTCAAAGGAAGGGGCTGATCAAAGGGGCCCTGCTGGGGGTGCCCGGTGAGGGTCTGGCTGCACAGTGTCCATGCAAGAGCTGGCACGGATGGAGCTGCCCCAGTGCCAGAGCCAGGGTGGCTGAACCACCTCCACAAACTCCCACCTTCCAATGCCACCCAAGGGTCCCACGTTCCCACTGTGCCCTGCCAGGTGGGAGCAGCCAGACCTCCAAGGTCTGACATCCCTGGTGGCAGGGCTCGGGTGCTGCTGCTGGTGCAGAGACCCAGCTGGGTCTGTGCCAGGTGTGTGACACTCTGTGAGCCAGCAGAGCACCCTTGGACAGGGCAAACTGCAGCATAACTGATTAAAAATAATAACAAGATTCCACCTTTTGTCATTGTCTCATTCAAAGAGTCTCCAGTAGCCTCAGTCAGACCAGCTCCGGGCAGGAAAGTCGGGTAAACCTCTCTGGCCGTTGTTTGAAGGGTCGTGCACTGGCTCTGCCAGCACCAGCACAGCCCTTGTCTCGCCCCCACGTCTGCCTCGGCTGGAAAAGGGGCAGTGGAAGAAACTGGTGCTGCAAATACCACTGGGGGAAGGAAGAGCCAATTCCCACCTCCTGCCAGCCTGCGGACGTTCGGGACAAAACCTCGTACCTGCTTCCACCAGCTCTGTTGGCAGCGACCAGCTGACGGTGGGACCCGCCAGGTCCCAGCTCCCACTGCTGCGGGGTGGGGTTTGCACGGTGGGGGTGATGCCAACTGCTTCGGAGAGCAGCGCCAGCGCCTTTTGATCTGCTCAGACACACGGGCCCCACGCAGGGCTCTGATCTGAGCTCCTTGTAGCCCCGCAGCCAGCCCAGCCAAGGAGGGGAGTGCAGCGCTTGCTCCCGGCCCCCTTCCCACTCTCCCAGTTTCTGCGGGGCGTCGCTGCTCTCGGTTTGACAGGAGCTCGCGTTCTCCCAGTGCGTTCTCCTGACTTTCACAATAATATATTCAGCAGAACTGGATACATTTCAAACCAGCTATTACACCACAGTATGTTCCAACACAAATATATGCAGTGTAGTGCAGCAACAATTCTTCTGCGAGTATCACACAGATTGCAGAAACCCCACATTTCCCTGCCCGCCCCACCCGCCCCGGACAGAGCAGCCACACCACGACAGCGGGAATTACTCAGAGAATAAACCTCATAAAAATCTAAGTGGGAAACCTCCCCACTGCCAAATCACCTGCCCAGCACCACAACACAGGAGCAGTTCCCAGCAGTTCCCTCTGCCCTGGCCCCACGGCAGGGACGGCAGAGCTGCCGGCGCCTCCATCCCAACCACCCAAACCCTGCCAGTGCTGCACGCAAGGCGTGGGGAAACACAATGCCTCTCCCTTCCAGATGGAATGCCGAGACGGAAGTGGAAATTTTTCCTCTTCCCTCCACCCCACAACAAGCAAAATGGAACACAAATTGCAGTGAGTTTGCGGGGGCAAATGTGGATGCTTGGTGTTTGCTTTTGCAAGAGCTGTTGGAGCGTGGGCGGCAGCGTCACCCCAGCCCGGCTGCTGGCACGGAGTTAATGCCTCTCCCAGGAAGAGGCACCGAGCAGACCCGAACTCCTCGGGCAAAGCCGGCTTCTCCCTGCGGCACTGCCGTGCCCAGCCCAGCGCAGCCCTCAGCGCTCCTCAACGCCGTCCCAGCTCCCAGATGGTAACAGCGAAATGAATCCTCCTTACAGCGTCTAAACTTGCCATTTAAACCAGGAAATCTGCTGTGGCAGAGCTGCAGGAGGCAGAATTAACCAGAGTGTTGGAGAAGAAGCGAGTGCAGGATGAGACCGGGAAGGAAGGAAAGGAGGGATCCTTCATAATGGATCTGTGAATCGCAGGCTTCAATTCAATTTAGCGACCCATCAATCAAGCTGTGGGTGTCACAGCGAAGGGCCGGAGCCGGGACGGTTTCAGTAGAGGGCACTCAAGTCCCAGAAATCTGCATTTACCAGGTATATTCACTCTGATGTTTTAGGAGCCGACTTCAGCACATGAATCTCGGTAATGCGAGCACTGAGCCTCATAACTCAGATTGATTGTGGTTCTATTAGACCTGATGCATATAAATCTAAACAAAACACATGTGGATGGAGCTAATTCAAACGCACCAGTTTAGATACCATTACAAAAAGAAAGAGAAGCCTCTTTTTCTTCATTAGTATTGAAAAATGCCATAGCTACAGAAATGCTTATGTCTCTTTCTGCCAGGTTCATACTTCTGCTGCTGCTCTAAAGCATTAGTCTGATTTGAAAAGGTCTTTCGTCAATCAGCATTTTCCTGTAGATATTAATAACCTCAACATTATTTTCCATTTTTGCAAGTGGTTCTCTTTCATACTCAAAAATAAGAAGTCTTACAGTGACTTGAGAACACCCAAAAACCTACACTTTTATTTGTAGGTGAGAGGACTGAAATTTTTATGTATATAAAAACCCCATAAGATGTACACAGTTACAAATCTGACCTGTGTAATACCTGGAGCTCTAAATACCACACGTATTCACTGTAATAACAGCAGCACGAAAAAATAACATCCAAATATCTTCACGACAAACTTAAAATAACGAATCAACTTCTCCTCACTGGTACACCATGTTCACAAGTTATAAATACAGTGGAGTTTGCATTAATTGATACACTCTTAAATGATGAATTACCACATTAAAGCTATTTTCACAGCACTTATGAACTGGGCAAATATCTTGTATTTTTAGCATCACTGTAACAAGTTGTCCAATGCCAAAGCCCTTCTACTACCTTCGATCATCCTTCAAGGCACAGCCAAAGATTCCTGAAGAAAGTCCTGACTCAGTTTGGTATAAATCCCACTCCCAAGGCCCATGGGGCTCAGCCCAGCACCCCACTGGGCAGCACTCACCTGTGCAGCAGCACCGAGCCAGAGCTTTGGTCCCATGAGGAGCTCTGTCAGCCTTCCAGCTACTTCCTTCTTCTGTCCAGCCATCCTTTCTGTGCTGTAATTATCCATAACAACCTGGCTCCAGCTCCAGCTGGGAGTCTGGCCTGGAGGCTGAAGGTCATTGCTCACGGCCCATGCAGCACCTCCATGGGAAACAGGTGAAATCAAACAGTCTTTGTGTGGGGGCAAAAAACCCCTCAGCAGCTATGGTGCAACATCTAAGAGAAGTTTCAAAAATGCCCTCTGTGTAATCCTGTCCCAGAGCAGCCCTGGGATCCCCAGGGTGCTGCCCAGAATGAGGAGCACTGCAAAGTTACACGTGAGGGACAGGCTGGGGGACAGTGTGGGAATCTGGGAATACAAAGGAAGGGAGACACAGCCACAGTGGGCTGTTCTGCTGGACGCTGTTGGGTTGCTTTGCGAAGGAGAAGCCATGCAGAGCCCAGTAAGGAGACGAGCAGCGTGGAGCACTCCTCTGCCTGTGCCCAGGCTCAACTGCTGCAGCAATTTCTAGTACAGGACTACTCCTGTCCTACCCTCTCTGATCTACATGCACGACCATGACCTCCATACACCCATCTGTCACTAATCAAATAATTTAATACAAAATAAACTATTTGTGCTGGCCCTGCAGTAGGATTCAGTGGCTGGTACCATCAGAAAGGGAAGAAGCAGCATCCTGAACTAACGGAATATTTCATCCCAGCTACAGTTGAATTTAAACACTCCACAAAATCCACCCTCTTCTCCATGTGCTGGAGTCTGCAAAGAGCAAAGAACAGCCACAGCTGAAAGAGCCCTTTTTACCTGCTCCCTCCCAATAGCTTTGTGGGGCTTTTTTATCTCCAGGTGCAAAGAGTCACCAGGTTGTGACATTTAATTTTATAACAAGTTCACAGAAACAGCTGTCCTTCGCTTAAGCAGTATGTAAAGAAATTTTCTTCCATGCCCTTTCGCTAAATCTTATCCGTTTTGGTGTCAGGAGGGATAAAAATATCCTTAACGGGAGCCACTCTTTTCTGTAACCATCTTTGGCACAGGCAGAAAGGTTCGGGTTGGGAGCTGGAGCCTTGGCGCTGCCCACAATCAACACCAACAACCACCTCCTCCGAGACCGAGCTTGTGCCCAGTGCTTGGAGGAGGCTGAGCAGCACCTCTGCCTCTCTGACTCGATGCTTAGGTAGGAGTGAGACGTCCCCTCCACCATGACTCAGTGCTGAGACCCCAGGCCACGCTCAGGGGCACCTTCTCATCGCCCCAGCGAGGCACCAGTTACATCACTGGTGCCCAGGGAGGCACTGCAGCATCTCTGGGAGGGGCTGTCCTGCCCCGGGCGTGCAGATCTGCCAGAGACTCTTCCAGCTTTTCCTTGCAATTCCGTGTTGATGACGGCTGTCACATTCCCTGGCCAATTCCCCACTGCTCCTGCTGTACAAACAGCCAGAGCCCAGACACCACTGCAGTGGGCACGCAGGGAATCCCCCGCCCGTCCACCTCCCTGCAGCAGTCCCCGTACTCGCTGCCTGCTGGCAGAGGCAACACCCAGGAACTTCTCTTTGAGCTGTAGACCAGTAATGACTTGCAGGGTTCCTCCCCCAGTCCGCACACCCGGGCTCCCGGAGGCTGCTCCGGGATGGGTCTCCGGAGCAGAGTGCAGGACGGCGATCAGCATTTCTCCCAGCACGGAGCACGCCGAGCTTGCTGCTGGGGAAAGCGACGGGCAAGGAAAATTAAAAAGATGAGCCGATACAGAGTAATAGTATGTTTGTAAGAAAATTAAAGATTTGCTCTTCAGCTGTTCCACGCTGGAATTACGAGACAGCTGGCAAATGGGAACGATTGGAAATGATGGAATAGATCAAATTATTTAAATGAGAAAAAAAGAAATTCGTCCTAGCCTGGCCCAGCACGTTGACAAAGCCGCTCCCGGTCCGCGGCATGGGCAGCCCTTTGTCTCTGTCACCGAGGTCATTAAACT
>VZRS01013698.1:0-103730 GCA_013398055.1 Ifrita kowaldi
TTTGGCCAAACCGGCACAACTGGCCATGCTTGCATTGTCAGTGCGGCAGAAAACCAGCCAAGCATTACTTGTCTCTAGTTTCCTAATGTCTAATTTCCTTAGCACACTGTTATAAAGACCAGTATTTTGTGAGGGACAGAATAGCCTCTTGTTCGTCTGTCCTTGAGTCTTTACAGAAAATACAAGCAGTGCAGGTCAATGGTAACAGTCAGACAGGAGAAAGCTCTCAGCTGTCAACTACAACATCACATAAAATAATCATTGAAACAGCTATTGTCTAGAGTGTTTACAATGTAATGATTTTCTAAACTTAGTTGACACGTAAGATTACCCTGACTTTAAACTCCAGTTGAAGTTTGGATAATCAGTGATTCAGGCTCATTTGAGACAGATCCAAGACAAGGAAAGGACATACAATGAAGCTTTTAAAGACTGTAGAATTGACGTGAACAATGGATCAATAGACCCTCATGGTAGTTCTTAGAAAGCTCAAGAAGTGCTCTGTTTTGCAAACATTAAGTCTGTCAAGTATCAGAGACAGGATGCAACAGTCTAAATGGGAAGACAGCTAGATGGGTAAAAAACTGATTGTGTGGTCAGGATCAAAGGGCCCTGGTTAATGGGATATAATCCATGGAATTCTGGATGCTGCAGGAGTAGAGTTCAGGGGTCTGTCCTGGCACCTGTCAACTTCAACATCTTTACTGATGGCCTGGTGGCATTTGCTCTCAGCAAGTTTGCATTCAACACCAAACTGGGGGGGCAGGAATCAGCCAACGTGCTCAAGGGCTGTGTGCCATTGGGCCAGAAGCACAAATTCAACACAGGCAAATGCAAAGTCCTGTACCTAGAAAGGAATAGGAGACTCATAATAGGATAATTCAGGCTGGATGGGATCTCAGTAGGACTTTAGTCCAGCCTCCTGCTGGCGAGGAGACTTGAGGGCATATGGACATCATTGTACAGGTGATGTGACCTGGTGGAGCTGGCTGGGATGGGAGGATCCTCAGTTTGACATGGCACATGTTTGAGAAAACACACGCCTTTTATGAGATTCAAGTTCTGAAGTGCAAACTGTAGTGAAATTTAAACTTACAGGATTACTGCAAAAATCTGTTTGTCAGGATTTATTACATTTCATAGCTTTCTATGGGAATACCTCCTGATTTTAGTATAAAACAGGAGTGTTTGAAACACAGAAGGGGTTCAGTGGTGGTGTTTTTAAGAAGGAGTGCATGCCAGACACTCCAAAAATTCTGTCGGCACTATTCCATGCTGACTCTTGATATTAAGTTGAGAAGCTCTTTGGAAAGGTATTTCCAAAGCAGTTTTGCAGAAGCAGGAAGCTACCTGGCATAAGGCACAGACTGTGCCAGGTGTGGGGTGGAGCAGCACAGGGCTGGAAGCTCAGGGTCGTGGCAGGCTGTCTGCAGGGACATGGGTGCTGCCGGCCCAAACTCAGGCTAGCTTTTCGGCAGGATCAGCCAAGACTGAAGGCTGGCAATGGACCTGGCAGAAGTGGCAGCCCTGGGATCCCCCAATGAGAAATGGGGAGATGGAAAGGACTTGGGGAGGGAGCAGGGACTTTCAGGGCGTGGAGCTAGAGGACAGCCAGGAGGAGAGCTTGGCAGGTATCTGCAATTCCAGAGCCCTATGGGAATTTGTAAACACAGTGTAAAGGCCATGTCCCTTTCTGTGTCCCAGTGAGCTTGTGGGGATCCAGGAGCACCGTGGGACATTCCAGCAAACATGTGCAGCTCTGGAGGTGGCTCACCACCACTGGGCAGGTGTCACTGTCCTGAATCCCATCGTACCACTGGAATCCAGATCTGTCCTGTATTGTCCACAGACCCTAAGAGTGCAAACTGTCTGTACTGTAACATTTATCTCCATGGGAACTCACTGTAAATTGATGAACTTGCACTGACTTCAAAGCTTTTGTCTCAGAATCCACAACCCTTTTTCTGCAAAATCCTTGGTTTGGTAGCTCATGGATACCCGTGCCATGCCCATACCAGTTGTATTTGTGCTGGTGAAGCATCACTCAGTTATTTCCCCTCTGACAGCTGGCATGTGGCCCTCAGCATCACTGCTTGTGTGCTGCAGCATTGCTGCCTCAGGGCAGAGTCTGTAGTGGATCCTTCAAATCCAAAGCACACAGTATTATGTATGGTGGATAAAGCCTAAATTCCTTATTATACTGTAAATTGAGAGTAGTATCCACTTTGGGTTCAAGGACAGCAGGACAGCTTGAAAATTTCTCAAAAGACAAACATTTCCAGTGACAGCTGTCAATGATTTACAAGCCATTCTCTATCCACATTGAAAACTAGCATATGAATAATAAAGAATAAACTTAAGACAAATCATTCTGTACAATTACTACTTCCTCAGATGGTCGTATTATGTTAGTCTATTTTGTTGTTTCTCTGTTCTGCTTGTGTTAACACAAATGACTACTTTTGTCACCAGCTGGCTAAACTAATGCAGAGTTTGGAAAATACATTTCCTGAGATAATGGCATAAACAAATAGCCACAAAAGAGCGAACCATTTACATGTTTCTCCTTTGGGATACAAAGTTCAGCATAATTACCACAAACACAAGAGATGCTGTACTAAAATTTTAATTAAAAACAAAACCAAAATGAAATATACACAATCATTCTGAGTTTGGGAAAGAGAAACAAGTCCCATTCTTCTTTGCCGCATGGGTTAATAACTGGTTTTAATATGCTGCATTTGTGCCACCAAAGCCATTTATCTCAACCTGTTTTAAGTAAAGAACTTTAACTTTGATGGAAAAACATCCCCAGGCCATTTTCCATGGTCTTTCAAGTATTGCTTTGCAGTTAAAAGGGAGAGAAATATATAAACTAAGTATTTCATGTTATAATTTCATTCACTTCATAAATAAAATGATAATATTCTGCAAAAATTTAAAATTTTACAGTTATACTGAAAATATTATTTAGCCCTGGATTGTGGACAGAACACATCCTGGCCATCTGCATGGAGTTATGCCTGCACAGTTTTAAAATAAATTTAGTGTAGTTCAAGAACCTGTTTTGCAATCACATTGGGGTGAAGGATCAGCAGCAAGCTCTGTGGTACATGCTGAGTAACCCTGATTTTGGATAGGAAGTGAAGTGCACTCTTTTCCCATTGGATACCCCAGGAAGAACCTGCCTGCCCGCTCAAATGTACCTTATGGCACTGTCAGTAATGTGTATCCCACTGGCATCCACCAGGTATGACCAGCTGAAGAGATGCTTTGCTCCTCTTATTCCTTACAATTCTTAGACAAGTGGAAATGACATTTTAGTTAGGCTCTAAAAGAGTCTTATGTTTCTTCTAACACACACCCACACACAGGCACACCCTGCCACTCTGAAACTGAAGAGCAACCTATTAAATGCAAAGACAAATGAGAAAGGGCCATCAAAGAATAGCCTTGGAGGGTGGGTAAGTATTTTATTTACAAAAGGTCAAGTAAACTTCAAATGCACATAGAGTTGTTACACAGCTTTACATGTGTGTGGGACAAAATCCTTCAAGTGATCCTTGGGAAGCCAGCTCCACACTCCCACCACAAGCCCAGCTGTTGATAGTCAAGGCAGCATGAGAGTTTTCTCTATATTATATGAAAAAGGAGAAATGTATCCTGGACAGGGGAAAAAAAAGCAAAAAAGAAAGAAACAAACCAAACCAAAACCAACCAACCACCAACAACATCATCAACACAAAAACTCCCAAACAAACAAACAAAAAATCCCTAAACAAACTGACACCCTGCTATGGGGTTGGGAGAGCCTCCAGTCCTGTCTAAAGAGGGATCTGTGTAGGTGATTGACTATGGTATGAGAGTGGATCAAGACTAGTGGCCGAGGTTAAAGTTCTCCTTCCTCCCATGTCCCCAGAAAGTTCTTAAAAATGTCTAACTTAGTTTTTCCTCTCTCCTGCCACCTTCCCCACAAATATCTCCTCTCCCCCTTTGTGGGAGGAGCACAGGAGAGCGTTGGGTGTGCTGGGTTGGTACTGAGGAACTGCAAGGAGCTGTTAGGGCTGAGTGCTGCAAGAGTGCTGCTAATTGGGCTTGTGGCTGGAGGTGGAGAGGGTGACATCTGTGATGAAGCTGAAGCTGAAGCACTGGGTGGCCCTGTGATGGTGTGATCAGAGCTCTGACCCTGTAGCAAGGTCTGAGGAAATCTGTCCACCATGGCAGATCTGACCTAGATCATTTCACATGAGCACTGGAGACAAGCCCATTTTCAGCCAGTTCCTAATGTATCCAGGCTGAAGAATACAACCACCACCTCTGCACGGCAATTTTGTGATCTGTAGCCAATTTATGGTGATATTTCCATCTGAAGTCATGAACTGCCACTGCTGTGTTGATTACTGGAGTAGCCAAATCTGCAAATTTTTTGCCTTCATCTTTGAAATTTTGGATGTGGTGACACAGGACTAAAACCAGACTTCTGTGAAGCTCTGAAACACTTCTGCTTGAATCTCTGGACAACGGTATGGCCAAGAAGGCACCTGGGTTGGCTGGTAGCTAAGCCACAGGTCTGATGGGGAAAATAACAACAATCTGAAAAGAGTTTTTTTCATGTCTTCATCCTGATATGGATTATAAACTATACAGAAAGGAAGTCTGGATGTTTTAGAAAGGGAGAAGGATATGAGAGGATATGAGATATTCCATGATTTAAAGAAAATGCCTGATGTGGAACATAGGGTTTCCTTCCCAAGGAGAAAGACAAAAGCCCAAAGCATGGTCAGGAGTGGGGAAGCATGGAAGCATGGAAAAGTGTATTATTTTGTTTTGTCTGCATCATCATTTGTTTGGGTTGCATGAAGAAAGGAATCATTAGTGTATTAGAAACGTTAACATAGTTTGTGTGGCTGATACATCATGTGTTGTAATCAAAAACTAGATTTTTTTGCTTGAATAGAGGACTAGAGCTGTAGGACAAGGTCCAAGGTGGTTTTGTTTGGTTTTTTTTTTTGCCAAAAAGAGGACACACCAATTGAATCAAATTGACTTCCACCTACATAAATTCCACTGATGTGGACTAGGTCCTTCCCTTCTAGGGACACTGGAGCTGTGGCACTTAGAAAAAAAAAGTTTTTCCATTAAAAACATGAAACAAGCTAATTGTATTTTAAGGAACATTTAGCAAACTACAGGAAATATAGGGTTAATATGTAACAGACTTCAATAGTTAGACTTTATACTAGAGCAAGATTAAACTGTCTATGGGATTGGTGTTCTGAATGAATGGTAGCAAATCAATTTGACTAAAGATACGACAAGGATTTTTTCTTTCCAGTAACTAAGACATAAATCTTGTTATGAAACTTAAGTGAAACAAGGAGGAAATTCACTGACTCTTACTGAAAAGACTTGGTTGCACTTCCTTTTATAGTCATTTAATCTCATTCATATTTAAACAATCTCTATGGAAAAGATACAGAAATAAAGAGCTTTCAGTATAATTGTGATGAAGAGGGAAGATCCACTGAGAACTGGTAAATCAAGAAATAGGAAAAGTAATTACAGTGTATTGAGCATCTTCCTTTATTCTCATCCAATTGAGTAAAACATTTACAGCATGCCAAAAGCAAAGAAAATGCAATAATTATGTCATAGCACTGATATTTTCTTTGGGAACACTGAAAAGTACAAAATGGGGCATTTGCCAGCTAGGAGCAAGTTTTTCAGCAAGAATTATTGACTTTAATTATCGCATGGTAGAGCTTTTCAAATATAGTGTAATCTACATTTCAGATTTTGAGCACATCCCAGGCTAACGCTCTTTGCAAACTCTCTGCTACACTGCCGCAGGTTCTCACAGGGCAGGGAGGAAGCAGCCTCAGGCTCTCTCCCTCTCCTGCTTCCAGGAGGTTTGGCTGGTGTCTCTAAACAATCCGTAATAGTGTCATGGCTATTATTGAGCCCTTTCAGCACAGTGTAATTCATCCCATTAGCAATTACAGTTCAACACAAAAGCGTCCTCAAGACAACTACCTTTCCCATTAATCTTTTTGTTAAAATCAGTTTTTAATCATGTTTTTCTGGTGTTGGCATATGATCTGTGCTGTTTGAGTGCTTGTAGAAAACTCAGGCTCTGACTGGCTAACTTCAGCTGGAAAGTTGTCTTCCTCAAAACCTCCTTACCCACCTGTTTTCTGTCAAATGCCCTATTTCTGGACAAATCTTCCATGCTGCAACCTGTTTCCCCCAATCTTTCCCATATTTACAGAAAGTTTTGTAGTTCCAAATTGGCTTGCCTCATCCTGAACACAATCTTTGCCTGATTGCAGGAAAGGAAATGGCTCATAAGCTGTTTTCTTCCTAACAAAGTACAAATGTTGACAAATGCTAATTGAAGTTGTGATTACTGAAGAAAGGATAATATATGGGAAGCATGAACGTTGATTTTCATAAAAATGCAGAAGGAAGTACATCTGCAAGAATAGAAACTCCTTTTCTTATAAATCATATACTTTACCATTTAATGTTGGGTTTTGTATTTTGCTTCATTTGATGTATGCTGAGTGCTAACCTGTAACAAATAATTAATTGCTGCAATCACTGTACCAGACTTACTTCAAAACTTATAATGAACCAGTTTAGGATGCAAAAATAAAAAAGTGTATAACCACAGAAAATTTCTTCCATTTTCCACTCTTTGCAGAGAACTGGCAGTGTTTATACCATCCATAAGAAAATGCTTTTCTTTTACTTTGGCACTACACCAAATTTCTTTTAAAATGTCATACAGGTAATTCTATGATTTTATTACTAAATATCGGGGTCAAAAAATTTCTGTATAGGTCAGAAGAAGAGCAGGATTCCCACTTTTCAGTTTTTCACACTGGGAGCTCGCTTTTTACTAGTGTTATAACATTATTTATGAACAAACATTGAAATTCTCCATATTTGAGTTATCTTCCTCCTGACCAGAACTGTCATGAGCTGCAACTTCCAGTTGGTAGGCTGTGCGCCATCTCTCTTTGCTTGCTTCCATAAGAAATAATACATTTTAAACTGACAGGGAGTAGATTTAGATTAGATATTAGGAAGAAAATCTTCACTATGAGCATGGTGAGGCACTGGAATAGGTTGCCCAGAGAAGCTGTGGATGCCTCCTCCTTGGAAATGTTCAAGGCGAGGCTGGATGGGGCTTTGAGCAACCTGGTCTAGTGGGAGATGCCCCCGCCCATGGCAGGAGAGGTGGAACTAAATGGTCTTTAACATCCCTTCCAATCCAAACCAGTAATTAGCCTGGGAGATAGCATATCCTGTAAAGTTACAGGGCAGATGGGAACCCGTACATTAATGTCTCATGAAAGTCTATTTCCATAACTTTGCAAACTCATATGTGTTGAGGTTTGTTTTACAATGCTCTGTGGGTTTCGTTCTGTACCTTCCCCTTTGTTTTACCACTTCTTCTTTCTCAGAACACTCTATTTCTATACTGATTTTAGTATCATGTATTAATTGTGCACAAGAACTAACTTCATTGCAGCAACCACTTCCTCCCTTGTCATTTCTCTTAATAAAAAGAAGCCATTCTTTAGCAAAATCATGTGAAAGGCAGAAATCAGAAGACAGAAATTTCAGTCTTTGGTCAGAAGTAGGCAACACAAGGAAAGGCTTTGGAAAGAACTGTACAAGTATTGTCTTGTAAGCCTCAGGCTGCCTTATTTCTTCTTCTTTTTCTTTTTTTTNTTTTTTTTTTTTTTTTTTTTTTGTCAGAAGGCACTTTGTTATTAGTCATTAATAATACCCAAACATCCAAGCAAGACTGGAAAATAATACTCTATTGCAAGTTTCAATCACATTAGCAAAGTTATAAATGCCTTCAAAGTAACTGAGGGGTAAAGATTGAAATGCCAGGTCTATTTTATAGCAACATTGCCAGATGCTTTGATAGATCCATTATAAATTCAACTTATATTATTCTAAGCTAAGATTGATATGTAGTTGCTGTTCCTTGGATACATTATTTCTTTCCTTATCTCACTGATTCTTTTCATATCATACAGTAAGAAATTTATTAGTAATGTATCAGATTTCCTGGTAAGATATGGTCCAACAAATGCTGTTATTACATTTTTCTCTTTTTTCCATATAACCTTTTTCCTTTATCATTTTGTCAGTCTTTGCTGTTTGGGCATCTTCACTGGAGCAATGCTGGCTTCAGCTATCTGGAATAGCATATATTATAGAAAAATGGGATTGGAATTGTTTGGTATTTTATTACAGTGTAACTGTCTGGGGAAAAACCTTTTTGTGGCACATCCTATTTGTTTTTCATTTCCTCGGAGTCTTTTAAAGGATTCAATTCTTATGTCTAGTGTATTTTTGCTTTGGTGTAAAAGCTAATAAGATATTGAGTAAAGATTTGGATGAAAACACAAAGGAGAAATAAAGGAATGAAAAATCAGTTATCAATGTATGAATAGTTTGAGGGTCACTTTAAACTGAAAATAATCTGGAAGCCACTTCTGGGAAACGTGCCTTGTGAGTATCTCCAGGCGTACCCCCACCAAGCAGGACTGCACATGGCATCTTCAGCCTGAGAATTCTGTGTTCTTCCCAGCCCATTCCCATAATTGTGGCTCAGCAGAGAATACTTCCCCTCTCAAATTTTCTGGAATAACCTCTTGTTCAACCTCTAGCCAGTCTAGCAGTGTCAAAGTGATACCACTTATTTTAAGGGTTTTTAATAATATACTTTTTCCAAGCAGTGGGACTTTGAAATGAGTTAAAGCAAGAATAGATGAGGAGCTGGGTACATAATGCTAGGGAGGGTGGGAATGCTCAGGCCAGAGACTCACATGAGTACATAACAAGGTACATGGCTGCACCAGGCGAAACTCCAGCCCAAAACTATGAGCCCATGAATCTGCTCAACAGTTCAGTCTGTGGAGTGAAGGAATCCCACAGGCAGCCATGAACCAACAAGCATTTATTTCCAAATAAGGTTGTTGTTACAGACTCCTTAATCCAGGATCTCACAGATGCTGTATCCTCTTTTTTGGAAGAGCTAGTTTGGCAGGTGCAGCTCCTCATTATAACTGTGAAACTGCTAAAAGTGCTTTTTTAAACTTTGATTTTATGTTCCATTTGAAATGCCTATTCTCTCTGCATTTGGAGGTAGCAGCTGTAGCTGGCTCTCTAATTTGTTGGATGTGGCAACTCCTATATAGAAGAGGTTATGAAACACAAACAAAGTAAAGTAACCTATAGCAGCAAAGAGAGGCACTTCCAGCTTTCATAAAAAGAAGGATGTGATGACTCTGTGCCTTGGGCAGCCACTTCGTGTTATCTGTTGGACAATCAATCAAGACTCCATAGAGAGATATCAAGATCTCATTTTCCTGGGGCCAAGTCAGAAGCATTTATGTGGCCATCAATGACAATTAGTCAGCTGAAAACTCCCTGCTTAACTACTTTCCTGGAGACTTTTAGGAATCTTCCCCAGCTTTGCCTACTGGAATAATTCTTTATAGTGAACATCCAGTCAGTGTTTTCAAAGACTCAAACAATACCCGTATATCATCTAAAGATTAGTTTCAGCTACCAGCATTAAATATAAACTTTACCCAAGCTCAGCAGAATTTGGATTGGGTTTTTCACTGGGGCCCCTCAGAACTGAGTTTCTACAATCCTGATTCAATCCAAGAACCATTTACTCATAGCTGTTTTGTTGCTGGCTCCAGACATACTGCTCATCCGGTGGAACTCTGCTCATTGGGAGTAACAATCTACTGTCATTATTTCATTTCCTCAGATATTTAGAAATTAAAATGCAATTGTCTTATTTTAATCTAAATTTTTGCTGTAGCAGTAAAACAGAAACAATAATTAAAGCCATGACTCAAAAACAAGGGTGCAAATATTTACAAATGTTTACGTTTGTTTCTTTCCTTGCTCTTTGGAAGCCAGCCGCAAGGAAGGACTATTAGGTGCTAGCTGGTCTTCCTTAGGTAGGAGGAAGCAAAGCAGATCAGGAAGTGCTTTTAATGAGACATGGTGTTCAGAGCTCTGAACTTGCCTTGTTTTTGCCACACACAGCTGCCACAAAAGGAAAAAATCTTCAGCATCCTAAAGAAAAACCCAAAGAAACACACATCCAGCTTGCATGTTACAATGGTTGAAGCACAGTGTTAGCCAAACTGTTCTAATAATGGTTGAAATTAACACGCAAACTGTGTTAATCACATCTGTTGAAATGCATTGAGGAGCTGCCAGAACAGTAGGATCTCGAGCAGTGACATTTTTCATACTTATGCACATACTTTATGTGCAAACAAGTTTTGCTAGTCATTCTGCAGGGATTAAGAAGAAAATTGAAAAAAAGGTCAGAAATGCACTAATTTTGAAATGATCCTCACTTCTTGAGTGCAGAAGCATCTATACTGCACGGGCAGACAGAGCAGAAATAAAAAACCAGCCATTTTTGTACTGTTGTTCAAATTTGTAAACTGTCAGTTCCTCCCATTTTACAGTGGCCGGTAGTCGACAATGCCAGCAGGGAAGTCCAGGAACCAGCCAGCCCCAGCAGCTGATATTTGCTAGAGATAATATTCCACCAACAGACACTTGTGCTGTGTTTGTGATCCTGTGGCCTCAGCCACCCTCAGCCAGCAGGCATCCACACTAATCCCAGAAAATATGGTACTGACAAGAGTTTGTGAGGGTGTGCTGTGAGTGGGTCACTAAGGTATTCTGTGTTTAAAAACCTGCCAAAAAAAATGCAGTGACACCAGCACATCTGGTTGCAGCATATGGGTTGAGAAAGACCAGCGCAGGCTCTTTATCAAAATGTTGTATCTCTCAAGGGAGCTGTGGCCTTAGGTAGCTTTCAGACTGTGGGGTTAATTTCTACATTGTCTCTATGTACTTTACAGCATATTTGATTCTCTAAGAGACACTAGAAATGCTGCCAGTCACTGCCACCACTTGATCCAAACTGGTGGGTGTGGCTAAAGGCTGCCATAGAACTCCTTGTTCTTGAAAACGTACGGGGTGGAAATAGTTAGTCCATCTAGATGACCATAAATGACTTTATTTCTCATATATAGCCCAAGGAAATGCAAAGATGCCTTTCTTCAGCTTTGCCTTTACTAGGAAGACCAGGCTTTAGGAACCCCAGGCCTTTGAGACAAGGGCAAGTGTGGGGCAAGAAAGACTTACCCTTGGTGGAGGAGAATCAAGCTAGGGCACATTTAAGCAAATGTGCAACCATGGTACCTGATGGGAGGCACGCATGGGTGCTGAGGGTGCTGGCTGATGTCACTGCGAGGCCACTTCTGATTGTCTGAAACGTCGTGGGGCCTGGGAGATGTTCCTGAAGAGCAGAAGAAAGCAGATGTTACTCCCATCGTCAAGAAGGAAAGGAGGATGATCCAGGGAGCTTGTCAGCCTCATTTTGATCCCTGGGAAGGTTACAAAGCAACTAATCCTGTAAACCATTTGCAGTGAGTATTCAGCATGTATTTACAAAGGGGAATTCATGGTTACCCAATGTGACAGACTGCAATGAGGTGACTAACTAAGCGGGGGAGAGGAGAGCAGTGGATGCTGTTTACCTCATCTTCAGAAAGGCTTTCGACACTGTCTCCCATAATATTCTCACAGACAAGCTGAAAAGTATCATAAATGAGGTAGATAAATGGATAATGAGCTGGACTGGAAACTGGATGAACTGCTGGGCCCATGGATCAGCAACACAAAGTTCAGTCATACAAAGTTTACTAGTGGTGTGTCCCATGGATTGATACTGGGGCCAAATCAGTGTAACAACTTCATTACTGACCTGGAAAGGGTGCACCCTCAGAAGCTTTGCAGATGATAATAACCTACGAGGAATGCCTGATACTCCAGATGGTTGTGCTGCCATTTGGATTGGCCTCAGAGGCTGGAAAAATGTAAAGAGGAATTTCAACTGTCATGGAATCAAAGAATGGTTGAGTTTGGAAGGGACCTCTGGAGGTCATCTTGTCCAACCCTCCGCTACTCATGCAGGGTGACCTAGACCATGTCCAAACGGTCCATAATCCCCATTCTGTGATTCTGTAAACATCTGCTATATACTGCTATCAAGGCGGAGATGCTGGGTTCCATGGAGGCTTGGTCTGCCTTAATATGCTCTTACCTGCATCCCTTGACAGAATTTTCCCTTGTTTCATAATATGAACGATATGTTCTGCTAAAAGATCATTTCATCCATTCATCCTATAATAATCAGAGACTTTCTCCAGTTATAGATGGCCTACTGTATCTAATTATACCCCTACATTATGCATAATTTAGATGCTATGAACATTGTGTTATGTTCATCTTGCTGTCTGCCAGCTTTCTGAACTTGCTCAGTAACTGCTTTTGGAAGAGCAGGGCTATGGCTGCTCTGTGGAAGGGAAACCTGGACTCAACCTGCCACTTCAGTGCTATCAGTACCTGCTGGAGAACCAGCTGTCTGGAAAATTACACGCAGGGACATTTCAACCAAGGGCAAATAGATAACGTACATGCCAGCACTACAGTAGTTGCTGATTGGATTCTGCAGAGTCCAAGGACAGAACCGAGACTGGTGTACAGCTCTGGGTCTTTGAAATCAGATTCTAAATGGGAGTCAGTCTCCAATTTAGAATTCCTTACATGTAGCACGTAACAACTCTGCAGTGGACCAAACCACCTATGACATTTTTGAGAAAAATGAATCTGCAAAGTTAAACATAAACAGTAAAACCATAACTGCAAGTTAGTTCTGAAAATGGCTGAAAAACACAGTATATGAAGGATGTTATTGGAAAAGTATCAGGTGTGTAGCAGTCCTCTTACTCTTTTTGTTGCTGTTGTCCTTGTGAAGCTGTGTATCAGCATTTGATTTCCTTTAAATCTGTTGTCCTCTTTATCAGATGGTCCTGATGACAACTGAATCAAAGGACTGACTGGTTCAATAGATCAATAATTGGTAGAATGTGCGTGACCCCTTTCAAGTGGGGAGTATGGGTGTCCAGAATTATCTTTCTCATCTGTACACACAAATGCACATGCAAACTGTGTCTGCAGAAACCAACAGTAGATATAAAATAAAAGTTTAGGTGCCAAAGTTAAAGCAAAAGTTCCTCTGCAAAGCAGTTCTACCCTCCTGTATATCAATTATCTTTATTGTATATAATTTGTGTCTTTATTGTATATTTAAGGTGTGCCTTATTCTAAGGGCTGTATTCTGACAGACTGTCCACAAAAGTATTTTCACAGATCTCAGTAGGAACATTTGTGGGGTGAAAAGTTTTACAGCTTTAAAGTCATTTGGGTACTGAATTGCTGCTAGTTTCAAAGGAAGTACCAAAATAGCTAAAATGTTCTAGACCTAAGGCATTACTCAATATTAAATCTTTGAAATTTGGGCCCTGAACTCATTTGCTGATATCTATTACTCTGCCAGAAAAAAAAAAGTGGAAAGTGGCACTTGCAAATTATATACTATTTCGGTCTTGTGCATAAAGAAGACATGAATCCTTGTCAAAACCAGAACAATTTCAAAACTGTAGTGTGTCTGACTCATTGAGGGAGGGTATAGGAAAACAATTACTCATGTGAGATTTTGTACTACTGTCCGTCTTGGTTCCCCACCAAAGTCAAGAGACACACAGCACTGTGAAGGACCTTCAAGCGCTTTACAGGAGTGCCTGTAAGTAACACTTTAAGGTTAATATCAAGGAACTTGGGACAGTAATCATGAACTGAGCAAGCTGTTCTAAGGTAAAAGGACTTGCTTAAAGTTAACTGTTGTCACCTTACTGATTGGAGAGTCTGTTCCTAAAGTTTGTGAAACAATTTACTCCTAAACTCTCCCAAAAGTATGCATAGAGCTATTCTGTGTAGGAGAAAGGACTGTGTAATCTCGTATGTTCCCTTCCATCCCTCATACTGGAATTTTCTGTGTTTTGCAGAGTTGTTATTGGCAATAGGCAAACTGCCATTTGGATTTCCCAAACTGTGCCTCCATTCCTTCCCTTGCTCTAAGGGAAGACTACGTGTGTAGGTTTGTTGCATCACAGCTTCCTAAGGCAGCCCACAGAGTTATGAGAAAATTTGATTTCTTGTTCTATGTCCCTTCCATAGCTGTCCGTATTCTATGGCTGCTCACAACATATTTTCTGTGTCCTCCTCTGAGTGCCCAGCTTCGTCAAATACGACCTGAGTGGGAATTAGGAAACACAGGGAGAGGTTCATCTACCCTGGCTTTGGATAGCTCTGTCTGAGTAACCCAGACATTCTTCACAGTTGAGCTAAAGTTCTCGGAGAACGCAATCCATCTTCTGTGAGGGTGAAATTCTAAAACAGGTCTGAAGTAATGGGTAATTCTGGGTAACTGCCCTTGTCTCTTTATTGACATATAGACAGCTCAGGTATGGACATCACATAATCACAGGAGACTTGGGTTGGAAGAACCCTTTTTAAAGATCATCTAGTCCAACCTCCGGAGCTATAGACATCTCAGATGACATTTAATCAATTTGTGGCATCCTAAAAAACTTGTAATATCCTGCAGTGTTCAGAATTATTCCAAGCTATCTATTTTCAATACATGAAGAAAAAGAGATCTCAATCAGTTGCTATTTTTGCCAGTTTGTTTTTGCTTGTGTATGAATTGTTATATTTGCACTGCTGTGTTGTTTAGTATTTCAAGTTCCTATATGCACATATATGATTAGATATTTAAGTCATCCCTTCTGTTTAATGTGCTTAATACCATTTACTTTCCTTCCTCATGCAGTTAAATGCAAATAATGTGAACATAAGAAATGATTAGGGTGTCAACGGAGCCCTGGGGATAGCTGCAGTAAGGTTGCTGGATTTTTGATTAGGCTTTTATTTCTCTGTTGAATGTCCTGCATTGACCAAAAGAAATAAAGTGGGACTCCCTCCTGTATTTTTCTTTTACTATGCCATAGTTTAGCACTGGATTTTTTGACAGTATACAAAAAAGGGAAGTAATTTTCTTACATTTCAATGTAACTGATTCAGGCTAGAAAAAAAGGCTCCTGAAACTGCCAAAAAAGGAAGTATTATTTTACATTCTTATTGTGTGCTTTCTCTTCTTTAATTCCTGTGTGAAATCCCGACAGGATTTATGAGGCAAAGATCACTATGTAGCTGAAGCAAGGCAAAGATCACTGTGAAGCTGGGCATCAATGGGATATGTTTCCCATTTAACCTAATGTTTCCCTTAATAAGACTTTGTTTGTATGTATAAGGATCCTGCACACTATTCTGGGCAAAGGGCCTGCCAAACTTCCATACTTCTCCTGAGATCAGCCCAAACAACAGTGCCGTGCAGAGAAAGTTGTATCAGACTTGGTGTGAAGGTGCAAAAACTGGGTCGTACTATTCAGTCCTAACTCAATGGCACTTGTTGCCCCCAGGCTTTGCCTGACTTAGGTCTGTATCAAAACAGAAAGTAGAATTAGAGATCTGGTTCCTTTTGCCATGCTTTGCCAAGTCAGCTGTGTCTCTGTTAAAAAAAAACCCCTAATTATTTAGTAAATCCCTTTTTTTTACTCACTATATATACTTAGGAGATACTTGCTTCTTCCATTATACTAAAAATTGGCAAGGTGTTTGCATGGGTGACTAATCCATATACTAGAAGTGTAGACCTGCTGTTCACCTCTAAGCAAGCAATAGCCTGGGTAGAGAAGTTTCACAAACACTCTCTGCAAATATTTAGAGTTTCAATCTATTGCAGTTGGACTAGATTATTATTGCTAGCCCCTTCCAACGCAATTACCCTATTCTATTCCATTTTATCTGTAGCAAGCCATCATAAGCCACAGGGTGAGCAAGGGACCAAACTGGACAGGACCAAACTGGTAGTTTGAGGTAGCCACAACTACTTGGACAACGAATATGGAGGAGTCTCCATAGAAGGCAGGGAAGAAATCATACATAGCGTGAACGTACACTGTAAAAAATTACATAGCTCTAGCACAGGGCTCATGGCTGAGCTGGATTTTCTAGGGACTCTTGATGCTATATACTTATCTTCTGCTTATTCAAATCTGTAGCCATGTCTGAAATACCACAAGCAGGATCTTAAAAATGCTATTAAGTTTTTCTCATTTATTTTAAAATGAAACTAGAAAAATACCTATTAAATATGTTGCATTAAATTCAGTACATCATGAGCCTTAAGAACTGCGGCCCAACCACCTTGCCAGAGAAGCTCCTTTGGAGAATTTGTTTTTATAATTACTCCTGCCAGCACACCATATGGTAGAAGAATATCATGCTTCCAGGCCTGAGTAAATATTTCCTAGAGAGGAAAATTAAAGCATAGAGAGGTTCCCCTTGGACCCAACTAAGAAATCAGAGGCAGAACTAGAGCACAAGAGTTTCCAGTTCTCCTCTGTGGGAGTTTCTCGTCACTAGACACTATGGTGGAAAGAAATTGGCAGTTCTGAGCAAGAAACTGCTGTCCAAGAATAATTCTTTCCTTATGCTACGTAAAATAATGGTAGCAGCCCGCACCTTAGTTCATGTTACAGGACAGAAGAAAAAGTACTTTGCTTCAGACTGCAATTGAAATGAAGGTTTTGTTCTTGTCAGCCTCCTGTTACAATTCCTAACTGCACCTAACACTTTCAGGAAAGCTTTTGTGATTTATGTTTTCAAGAGGAATCATTCCAGAAAGCTCTCAAAGTTTACTGTTTCTTTAAGCTCTGAATTAGCCTCTTTAGTGGTGCCAAAAATTTATTTCTACCTCTAAGCCAGAGCATTATTTTCCTTTCCCAGGCATTCACAGTTGTTTAAGTGCCTGGTGATATAATAATGTTCAGCCTCCAAACATTTTTTTTTAGGTTTAGAGTTTCTTTTTCCTTTGAGTGATTCTCCTGTACTCAGTGCATTATGAGGAGAAAACTGAGGTGTCAGACAAGTAACAGAAATGCACACTGTGAGCCTGACTCTTACACTGGAAAATCTGAACTTAGAGATAGGCTCCGGAGGGGTGGAAATGCTCCCTTTGCAACCTTCAGTGACAATGGAGAGACACCTGAGTATCCATGCCACAGGCTCCAAAATTCACTGTGTCCCTACAATGCCTTTCCTGCCTTAAAGCTCTGGATTCATGCAGGTTAGGGACAAACCTACCATGTATGTTCTGAGTACTGCAGGGATGTCATGTAACAGCATTGAATCTGCCCAGAAAAGGAAACTTTTTGATTATTTTCAAGTTCTGGCCATATTTCGCAAGTCTCCAGCCTCCCAGTTCAGAAGTACTTTTGTTAAATCTAAGGATGCAGTCATGCCAAAATCCCAGTCACATATTGCAACCATTTACTGAATGCTTATAAGCATTTACACAAATTCACCATACCCATACATGAAAACACTCAAAACCGTGCAAAAACTGTGCCTGAGAACAGCTGCGAAATTGGTGCTGCAAAAGAAAACTCAAAATGTGTTATTTTCTCACACGGATGTGAGTCTGAGGCTAGATAAATGCTAGCCTTTTTGCATTTTATTTTGTTAAGGCTTCTTAAATCAAGAACAGAATGCCAGATGTATTCTCTGTGCAGGGCAATTTTTCTTAGATCTACAAAGAAGTTGTGGTGGCACATACCATTTAACGATCTGATCACAGAAGTACAGGATTCGATGACAAGGTGTGCTGGCTGTTAGGTCTTGTCCTGCTTGATTTCAGGATCATAAACATCTCCTTTTTGATTATGTTTCCTAAAAGCCTCTTTTAGTCGAAAGAGGACAAAGCAGACCATCCACACAAGCAGAACAGCAGCTCTGCTCATGGCAGAGCTGGAGCCAGGTGGCTCCTGTGCTGACTCTCCTCCCCATTTCACTTGCAGCACCTTCCCAAACATAGTGACTTCTACTTACTTCTGGGGCATTGATCAACTAATTTTGCACCTGGGAAGGAGCTGTTAATTGCCCTTACACTCCATTTACAGCTGAGTTCACTTAGGCCCTGGAGGGAAGCAATTATATCAGCCTTCTCAGGCCCTGTGATAGTGCCAGGAATTAAGCCCATCCTGAGAGCCTACTGCCCACTGTTTGCCTGTGCTGAAGTGGTTAAACACAGAAAACACTCAGCATTTTTCAAGATAGTCCTCAGTACTGTAAAGGATCAGGCCCAAGTAAGGCCAAGGAAAAGCAGCCATCAGTCCAAGAAGGTCCCAGCTGGAGACAGATGCTTGCTCCCATCATGTTCAGATCCTGTTACATGCAAAAGAGATAATAACACAACTAATAACTAATTATAATGAGAAGAAGGGGGAAATGGTGCAGTGAATGCTAGCAGGATTCATAAAGTCTAATGCTAATAAAATACAGTATGTCTACAAAATTATAGTTTAGTTCCTGGCTACCTGCTGTGTTCAAGCTAAGCAAAAGACAAAGTAATATCTTCGGGATGTATTTTACGAAAATAACTATTCTCTGTTTAAGATAAACTTACCACTGTTTATTTTATTTAATTAGTATCTCATTTGTTCCAGTATGTTAAAAGGCTAATACACATGTAAATTGACCTTGCATCTTTGGACAAATTGCACTATAAATATTATATTGTAAAAGAAGAAGGGAAGATATGAGCACTGAACTATCTCCCATCAAACTGAATTCAATCACAGAAATACTCTGTAATTTACATAACAGGCATGCTGGTAGGCAGGAGAGATGGTGACAAGCACAAGCTGTTAGGGTTAAAAGGGTTAAACACAAACTTGCAGAATGGTAAGGTTGGAAGGGAGCACAGTGGGTCATCTGGTCTAACCTCCCTGCACAAGCAGGATCATTCCAGAGCACATGGCATAGGAGTGCATCCAGATGGCTCTTGAGGATCTCCAGTGAGGGAGATTCCACAGCTTTTCTGGCAGCCTGTTCCAGTGCACAGTCACCTTCACAGTTATGAGAGGCTGGAATGATTGATGTCTTGAGACATTTTGGGGTGCATGTGTGTGGGGGAAGGGGCAGGTCGAGCCTTGCCCTGGTGAGGCAGTGCCCTGTCCTACAGCCTCTGCCCCTAGACCCTGTATCCCAGCCTGGCATTGGCTGCCAATCACTGGCACACTGGAGGAAGTGTTCCACACCCCACCCCTGGAGCCCTTTACCCAGCTCCTAAGTGGCCAAATAACTGGAAGTCCCACCTGCGGGAAGGGCCCAGGAATGCTAAGGGGTGTTGAAAGCGGAACATGAGGCAAGCACATCTTGATCCTACCTCCTCTTGGAATTTCTATCAGCTGAACACACTGGAACCCAGGAGTAGTAGTTTTGTGTGTCCTTTTCTATGTATTTTCTGTCTTTCTCTCTTTCTATTTCTAATTCTTTCTCCTTAGAAATTTTGAGTAACTTAACATGGAACAGGCTTAGAGTTTGCGAAGTTAATGCTTTGAGAAGGGTTTTATGTTGATTGAATGCTGCACTAAATCTTTTGCCAAAGTTCTCTGATTTTCTAAAGTTGCCAGTGAAGTATTTTAGTTGTTTTGACCTCTTGAGAATATCTTGTCTGTATTTGTCCTGTGTGTCTTGCTCAGAGTACATGAACAACTATAAGCCCTTTTAAGAGCCATGGCAAGCAAGGTTTTTGGGGACCTTACAACAGTAATGAAGTTTTTCCTCAAGCTCAGATGGAACTTCCTGTGCATCAGTTTCTGCCCATTGGCTTTTCTCCTGTTGCTTGACACCACTGAGAAGAGTCTGGTTTCCTCCTCTTGGCACCTTCTCTTCAGATATTTGAAGATATTGATGAGATTCCCCTCTCAGTCATCTCTTCTCAAAGCTGAACAGGCTCAAGTCCCTCAGCCATCCGTCCATGATGAGGGAACTGGAGATGCTCCAGTTCCCTCATCATCTTCATAGCCCTTTACTGAGCCTGTTTCAGGAGCTCCATGTCTCTCTTGCACTGAGGAGCCCAGAACTGGATGCAGAACTCCAGATGTGCCTCACCAGGGCTGAGCAGTGGTGCAGGATCATCTCCTGGCAGGATTACCTCTTGGCAATGCTCTTCCTAATGCACCCCAGGATTCCATTGGCCTTCTTGGGCACAAGGGCACTGCTGGCTCACGGACAGCTTGTTGTGTATGGACCAATTTGTAGGTGTGCTATCCCAGGACAGACCCAAAGAAGGAATAGTGCCTCTGAGGCACGCTTTCTTTGCTCTGTACTAATCTACCTCCAGCTGAAGAAGCTGTGCTTCACTCCCCATCCCTGGGCAGTGTGCACATGCTGCTTTAGCAGCTCCCTCCTCCCTGGCAGCTGCTCTGGCTGCTCCCCACAGATCGAGCCATGCTCCTCTTCTTGGGGGTACGAATATGAAGTTTCCATGCTTTTCTCTTTTCCTTCTTGGTGCCTGCAAGGCAAAGCTAGTGTCTGCAGGGAGCAGTGGGTGCTACAGGAGGCTGGTGTCTCTCTTATACATACACACACTCCCACACCGCCACATACACATGTACATGTGAACCATTATCTCTACACAGCTAATGGGAAATCAAAGTGTGCAAAACATAAAAGGACAAAAGACAGAAATCCTTGTAGAGTCATCTCTTCAATATTTATATCTGTGACATTGAGGACAAATATTTTGGTCTCATGTGTGGTGGTTCAGCCCCATATGAGTCAGACCTGCATATCTTGCAGTGTGAAGAAGTATTGGACAGCCAGTTAAAAGCACATCATTGTCAGTAGTGTGACCCTGTAAATAACAGTGTTTTTCTTTTCCTTTTCTTTTAGTTTGAGCCATTTCAGTGTCAGCAACCATCAGAAGAAAATGCGAACTTTCATCTCAATAGCTCGGAATGCATGGGAAATTTTTATATCTGAAAGGAAGCCTGGCTGGAAGTATCAGATGCAGCTTTTTGCAGTTTGCTCTGCAGTTGGTTTCCTCTCCAGCTTTCTTTTTTTCTTTAGCATGCACTTCTCCTTGGCACACCACTCTTTGGGGCCCTTACTGATTTCTGGATTCATCTGGATTTTGCTTTCTATCATGCTCTTCTGTTTCAAGCACCTGCGCTGTTTTAGTGTTCTGTTCCTCCTTTCTTGTGGACTGAAAAATGGCAGGGATGCTCTTATTACTGCTGGCACTGGTGTTGTGGTGGCCAGCAACATACAAAATATTTTCCACAATCTAAAGGTTCTGGCAGACAGTATAACCTGTCATTTAAAGCATGAGCAATTTGCCTTGATAAAATATTATGTTGAGGCAATAAAATGGATTTATGAGGCAGCCAAGCTTCCTGCTGAACTACCTATAGTGGTCCTAAAGCACAAATTCACACCATCTTACTCGATTTCAGATGATGCATTAAAACAAGAGCTAAACAACACAGAGCAAGAAATCCAGAGAATGGCTAACCAGATATCTTTTATGTTGACTATACTGCCCTGTATAGGTCAGAAAGTATTGCCTATAGTTGGGGTTTTTCTAGTTTCCTTTGGAACTGGCCTCTTTATCAAAAAATTTGTGGGTTCTCGTAGCACCAAATTTAAGAATACTTATATCACAAAACAGTTCATTGCATTTGATGAGCACCAAAAGCAACAGCAAAGACCCTGTCTTCTGCCACTTAACAGAAAAGAGAGAAAAGATTATGTGACAATCCCATCTTTCTTCTTCACAAGAAAGGACAGAAAAAAAATGCTGTGTTCTTTTCTCCCTGTAATTATTCATCTTTGCATCTGGCTTCTGTTTGCTGCAGTAGACTCTTTGTTTTATTTGTTAATTATTTCTGTGAACAAATATCTCCAAGAAGTACCGGATCTAGACATTCAACTCAGTCTCTTTCAGAATGTAAGTACTTACCAGTACCATGTATGCCTTAGTTTAGTGTTGAAAAATTTCCCTTCATCTTCAGCATATTCTTTCCTGGAATATCATTCATTTCAAAAAGGGCCATTGCCTCTACAGATACATATATTGGATGGAACCAGACAGTTCTTTCCAGAGCATTGTCGTATTTCTAGAGAATGGTAAATTTTAGAAGAAGGGCTTTCATTCTTCCATATACATATATGAAGAAACCTGGAGGCTTAAAATTGTCAACTCACAAAATGGATATTTGTGAAGCACTACTTTTATAGTCAAAAGTCACTGGGACACTAATGTAAGAGATGCCTACCTTTCTTGAACTGAGTAGTGTGAGGAGCTCATCAGTTGTATGTGTGGACGTGTACACATGAAATAATAACTTGTTGCCAAAAGCTCCAGGTTCCTCTAGCAGGAGCAGCAGCAGCATAGAGAGCTATAGATTAACTAGCTTGGAAGATTAGTCATGAGGCCATCAAGACCAACCTCATGCTCAAAACAAGGTTGGATGAATAACTGGCTAGAGCATGGTGCTAGTAAGACCGAGGTTGTGGGTTTGAGCCCCATGTGGGCAATTCACTTAATAGTTGGACTTGATGATCCTTGTGGGTCCCTTCCAACTCAGAATATTCTGTGATTCTGTGGCAAACGTCAGAGACAGATCAGATTGCTCAGGATCTTGTTTGAATACTCTTAAAGTTGGAGATTTCACCTTTAGTGCAAAGTAAAGCTGCCCAATTTGATAGCTCAAGAATTATTCATACTAACTAAATCAAGCAAGGGCAGCAGGAGGCCAGCATGGGTAAGCAAGGAGCTCCTGAAAAAAGCATAGACTAGGTGAAAGAAGGGACAGTAGTCCCAGGAGGAATGTAGATACACTGATTGTATAAGGATGGGGGCAGGAAAGCCAAAGCCCACCTGGAGCTGAATCAGGTAAGGCAGGTGAAAGGCAGCACAAAGGGCTTCTACAGGTCCATAAGTAGCAAACAAAAGACATGCGGAAATGTAGGTCCACTGTGAAGAGCAGGAGGGGTCCTGGTGGCAACAAAGGACACAGAAAGCCCAAGGTACTGAATGGCATCTTCAGCTTTGCCTTTACCAGCGCTTAGGAACCCCAGGCCTTTGAGACAAGGGCAAGTGTGGGGCAAGAAAGACTTACCCTTGGTGGAGGAGAATCAAGCTAGGGCACATTTAAGCAAATGTGCAACCATGGTACCTGATGGGAGGCACGCATGGGTGCTGAGGGTGCTGGCTGATGTCACTGTGAGGCCACTTCTGATTGTCTTTGAAATGTCATGGAGCCTGGGAAATGTTCCCGAAGAGCGGAAGAAAGCAGATGTTACTCCCATCTTCAGGAAGGGGAAGGAGGACAATCCAGGGACCTACAGTCTGGTCATCCTCCCCTTTATCCCTGGGAAGATGACAGAGGATATAATCATGGAAGCCATTTTTGTACATGTCAAGGCCAGGAAATCTATTAGGGGTATTAAGCATGGATTTATAAGGGCTAAATCATACTTGACCAATCTAACAGTTTTCTGTGATGCAAACACTGGGATGAAGGGAGAACAGTGGATGCTGATTGTGCTTTTACTAAGGTTTCCAATGCTGGAACACTGAAACATAGCATCTTCCTTGACGATCTGATAAAGTGTGGTCTAGATAAATAGAGAATGATGTGAACAGAAAATTGACTGAACTCTTGGACTCAAAAAGTTCTGACTTGTGGTACAAACCAATTTCTGATGTCCCCCAGGAGTAGACACCGGAACCTATATTATTTAACCTCTTCATTAATGACCTGCAAAGACAAACATATTGTAGCCACACAAGCCTGCAGACAATACAGAACTTGGAAGAGCGTCTGAAGCACCAGTGGATTGTGCTATCAGTCAGAAGGTCTTGAAATGGCTAGAAAACTGGCCCGAGAGGAACATCACAATGTTCAGCAAAGGAACATGCCAGATCTTGCAGTCCTTGAAGAGAAATAACTCCATGCATGTTACATATTGGGAGCTGACTGGGAGGTGCCTTTTTTTTGCACAAAAAGGCCTTGAGAGCTGGACACCAAGTTGACCACAAGCCTGCAATGTGCCCTTATGGCAAAGAAAGTGTTAATCTAGGCTGCATTAGGCAGAGCATTGCCAGTAAGCTGTAGGATGTGATCCTTCCTCTCTGCTTAGCACTGCTGAGACCCAGTAGAAGGGCATATACTGGAGTGAGGAGTCAAGGAAAGGGTCAGGAAGATGATTAAGGGACTGAAGCATCTGTTACGTGGGAAGAGGTGGCGGCTGTTCAGACTGAAGGAGAGATGGTTCAGGGGGATCTTATAAGTGCATGTAAATAAGTGATGGGGAGTGGGTGTAAGAAATAGGAGCCAGACATAAGAAAAATTTCTTCAATGAAAGGGTTGTAAAGAATTAGAGTGGACTGCCCAGGGAAGTAATGGAGTAACCATCCCTAGAAGTGTTCAAGAAACAGCTCAAGGGTTTAGTTGTTATGGTGTTGTTTGGTCGATTGGACTCAACGATCTTGGAGGTCTTTTCCAACCTTAATGGTTCTATGATTCTGTGACTTCTCTGGTGCACAGTGCAGGGAGAAGAGTCAATTAGGACAAATTGAAGGAAATATATTTTTTGTTTACTCTTGAGGTGATCAAACAATAGAACAAGTTTCTGAGACAGGTTGTGGGGTCTCTGTCCCTGGAGATATTAAGAACCCAACTGATCACTAATCAACCTGTTGTAGCCTCACTATTTGCTGTGTACTGTTGTGTTTGGTTTTGCCTGTGTTTCTATCCTTTGTACCTTGAGGGCAGCCTCTTATCATGACCTGCCTTGGATGTGATCCAAGTCAGGGCAAAGGAGCTTAGTCCCTCTACCTATGGACAGAAGTCCTGAGCCTGACCATGCCTGGCTGACTCATGGTTCCTGTACCACAAATTTTCTCTATGTGCATTGTTCACTCACATGGAAAGCTGGTTGACTCCTTCAAAACAGAAAACTATGCCATCATCAGATTGTTTCTAGTTCCCCAAGGAAAGCTAATTACATTAAAATGTAAAATTTAATCTCAACAGATTTGTTATATCAAGCCTCAGGGCTGCTGATCTCAGGGAGTCCAGGAAGCTGGGTGAGCAGGATGGACTCAGAGACTTGAGATATTTATTAATTAGCATGAACAATAAAGTTCTTCATGCACCAGTACCCCTGTTTCATATTGAGTTCCTAATTAAGATTTTCCTTGCCTATACGTCAGTTCATTTTAGGGATAAAATATCCTGAGATAGTTTGGAACAGGATAATGTCAAGGAAAGGCTAACAGGCTGAAAATGGGTAGCATGCTTTGGGAACTTGATTTCTCCAACTAAAACCTAACAGAAGTGCCTGGCCTCTGTAAGGTGATTAGAAAATCCACAAGGAAGAGCTTGTTATTCCTGTGACATGATCAGAAAAGAGGCTGGGTTATTCAGTGTCCCTGCAATGTTCCTACACATAGAACAGAAAGTTGCCTGCCAGTGTGGTCCCAGCAGCATGTCTAATTTACCCCTCTCAAACATTTCAGTCCACAAGCAGTGAAAGACATCAGCTAAGCAAAGGCACCTACAAGAGGAGGACAGGCAGCCTCATTTATGTGACAGCCTTTGGTCAGAGCATTGCCTGGGCTGTTGCCTGGCTGCAGAGAGGGGATGGGGCTTAGTGCCATGTGGGCATAGCTGGATTGCTGTTCTATACCACCCACAACATCACTGCAGGTGTGGTTTCAGGGGGAAGAAAGGGTGTGGACCCCGGGATGTGCAACTTTTTTGCTTCCCTCTCTCCATCAGGAAGGTTGTCAGGATCAGCCCTGCCCCTGCCTACCCCGTCCTTTCCTGCCCATCGCCTTCCTGTTCATCTGAGACTTGACTCAGGCATATGGTGCTGAAAAACGGTGCTGGTGTGGGTGGCAGCTGCAGGGAACACAGCAACGGAGGTGAGCCCGAGCCCAGCCAAGTCCAAGCTGAGCCAAAAGGAGCCAAGTGAAGCTGGGTGGAGCAGTCAATAGTGGCAGGGCCGGTAGCAGCTGCACAGAGCTGAGTCCAGTGTCCAAAGTGGTGGCGTGGTGTGACACAGACAGTTGTGCTTTCAGGGGTTTGTCTGTTCTTGTTTTCTGCTAGCTCGGGCGTGGGGACAGGGAGAGTGCTGTGGTGACTGCCTGTCACCTTGTCTTTGTCTGGGGAAAGCCGTGTGGTGGCAGGCACAGGAAGAGCCACCATCTGGAGGCCACATGGACGTGACCTATTGGGAGCATCTACCATCTTGTCTTTGTCCCAGGGCAACATGGAACTAAGCGGAGGTGTTGAATACCTTTCATGGGTAAACCACCTTCTCTTTTTATATACTTTTGTTATTAATATTGCTGCTGTTATTGTGCATCTCTTATTCCATTGCTTGTTGCTTTCAGTAACTTACCTCAACCCATAGTCTCTGCCTTTGTTCCTCTCTTACCAGAAGGGGAGAGGCTTATTTGTAGTTTAACTTCTGGCTGGTGTTAAACCATTATGGTGTGGAAGCACTGCTGATCATGTGCTGAGACAAAACCAAAGGGACAGACGCCCTGATCTGCAGTTTTACTCTCAACGAAGGACCCTCCAACAGGGCATCTGAGCAGAGTCATAGGAGTGGAGAAATATTAAACCATTATAATGAGATTAGCTAAATATTTCCCCAACAGAACCACTGAGAAGGTAAGTTCTTAACGGTCCAAAATGCTGGACATTGTCCCCAGACAAGTCGTGAAAATACAGTCCAAAACATTTATAATTAGCCAATAAATATATTGTTTTGAGCATACCATATATAGACACTGGATGGTCTAGATGATTTAGGGTCCTTTGTAAATCTGAATGTCCAGTGGGAGAAATATTAAGAAAGGAGGGAGTCAGTATTATAACCAATGCCTTTTTTTTACCTTTTCTTGTGCAGAAGAATGAGAAAAGCTATATCATTTCGATGAAAGAGCATATTGCAAAGACTGATTCTTTCAAGATCCCTTTGTTTAAGCATAACTGCATCCCTCATCCAGAGCTCTCTCTCTCCACGACATGGATCCAGCTTGGAGTTATCATCTTCTTCTTAATAATTTTTGGGTTATTCTCTGGCCTTCTGACCCAACTTAAAATACTCGTGTCAGCTTCCTTTTATCCTGACACTGAGATAAAACGGATACGTTATTTGCATGCAAAATTACTCAAAAAAAGAGGAAAGCTACAAGAGAAAACTGGGAAGAACATGTTTGCAAGAACGGTAAGCCATTAGCTCTGGGGAAAAAAACAAATCTTCTCACTGGGTGGTACCCAGATCCAGGAAATACTTAAACACTTGTTAACTTCAATTATGTGCTAATAGACTTTCCCGTATGCTCAGGAGCCAGAGACGAGTTGCCTAATGGTAAGATTAGATCATCTAATTGTTTTGTTCTGTACTTCAACACACATGCCTCAGACATGACATTGGTATGCTCAAATGACTATGTGCTGGCAAGAAAATACTTCTCCGATTCAGAGACCTCCAGAGAAGAAACTTTGTTTTCATGAACATATGAAAAGCACTTAGAGTATTCTTGCAATCTAGGCAGCAAGTGGTAGGCAGTAAGAGCAGCCCTAAATGTTGAGAAAATGTTCCAATGTTGCTTAGCAAAATGGAAGGTGATACATTTCTGTTTTAAAACACAGTGTGACTGCAAATACCATTAGGAAACAGAACTTTTTGCTTGCTAAAACATTTATCCTGTACGTATATATAGATGTATATATACACACACACACACACACACACACAAATGGAAATAACTAACACACATGTATATTCCTATGGCAAATCCAGATAGAAGCAGCAGACACATACAGTTCGTTTAAGTTTGAGTTTTTTACAGCCTTCAATGACTGGACAAGCTATTAGAGTCTGGGTGATCTCATGTTTCTGTCTTTTCAGGTCAACTTTTGGTTTCCAATACTCAAGGCAAGAGAGGGAGTGAGGAAGAAAGAAAGGAATGTAGCAGAATGACAGCATGATGTGGAAAAGACCAAGTGAATCTTTGGATATGACTGAGATGCTTTAGCTCCACCTGTGTTTTGTGCCATCTTTCCTATAGAATGTCAATTCTAAAATGTAAAACTTTCAAACTCAGATGCTGAGCAGTGGTATTTTGGAAAAGATGCCATTGTGGATAGTGTGCAGTTCGTCACAGATTGCCCTGGATTGCATTAATACTTGTTTTGCAACTTGGGGTCTGCATTATCTGAGAAACTTGAGAAAATCATGGAAGATCTGTTCTTCTGTCAAAAAGCAATAAAACAGTTTGGAGCTTTTAGGACTACAGCACAAACCTCTTTGGGTTGAGCTAACAGAGGATGTAATGGCAGCAGCAGGTTTGTCTTCTTCACGTTTGCCAGACACTGAAGATAGAAGACACAGCAGAGGCCTTGCCTTCTGGGATGGCCAAGAACTGGGGCTTCGATGTTTCTAGACATTTTTATCTATTTCTTAAGCCTCAAGCCCTTCAGCCTGGATCTTTGCCATCCCTAGCTCCTAGTCTCCTACCTAGTCTGCCACCCAGAATTCCTTACTTGGTCTTAATCTCCCACTTCCATATATTTATAGACCATATCACTTGCACAGATTGTACCATGCCTTTGATAATCATGAGAGAGGTCATGTAACAGGTAGAAGTGAGAATGCTCACAGGAGCTAGAATAGAAAGGAATCAGGTGCTGTGGGTGCCAACAAGGTGTCTTTAAAGGATGGAGAATATACGTAGAAGTTTCAAATCTTGCAGACTGAGGAACCTTGCAGAAGAGACAAAAAATGGGCTTAAATATGTTGCATAAACACCATTGCCCTCAATGAAATAAAATGGAGCCAATACTGAAGTGCTTCACCTATTCAACCAACATTGGTGATGTGACCTTCATAAGATACAAGAACAAATGCAAAATGCCTAAAGGCATAGGAATGACTGATGTAGCTTTAGAAATTTAATGTAGAGCTAAAAAATGTGCCCAACAGGCAGTGTATTTCTGATTTTCAGCCCCAGCCAACTTCCTTTTTTAGGCTGGATAATAGGAAATTCTGCTCTCCCTCTATAATAAATGCATGGTTTCAGGACAGCCATTGATCAATGTCTCTGTTATCTGAATGAATTAAGACTTAAAACTCTCTGGTAGCAAGTGTCATTTTCCACCTAATCCACTGAAAAACACAAAGACTTTTTTTCTTTGGGCCTTCCAAAGTCTCACTTCTCCATGGATGGAGGTGGTTCAGGTTCCTGGTGTGACAACAATTTGTCTCTGGAAAATGGTGTTGGATTAAAGCCATGTGTTATTGAAAGTTGTACTGAATGTCTCTGAGAGGCCTGACTATGTCCTTTTTGCTGAAGTGGGACACCCCTGAATAGTAGCAGAATGTCAGCTTGTATTTTAAGTGCTGCTGTCAAGCACCAGTAGCAAGAAGCATTCTGGTGAAAGAGAAGCAATTAGAAGGTTGCTGTAAATTTGGACTCACAGAACAGAATAACTGTCCAGGTATTATTGATAAGACTCTTGTTACCATTGCAGATGAAAGGGGAAGAGCTACATGTCATTTAGAACTGAACATTTTTGGCAGCATTCTGACTAATTGCTGGCAGGAGTTGTATGTGCTCCTTTCAATCCCAAGGAAAAGCTGGTGAGAAGCCCAAATATGGGGGCAAGTTTGATTGACAGCACTACCACAAAACACAACCTCCTGCTTCACTTGTCATCTGGAGGAAAACTGTGGTTTGGAGTTTCTTGCCTTTCCTGTTTGATGATATTGCCACTCAGAATACCTTTTCTCTCTGTTGTTCTGCAAGGAGCAGGCAAAAGCTTTGGAGCCCATGGGAATGGTTCATCAGAAGGACTCAGATGTGGGTCAGTCGTTGGGAGAGATGCCTAAATCTGTTAGGACTTTGAGTTCTGGAGTAGAGTCTCAGGACAATGCCGTATCTGCACTTCAGGAAATTCAGCCAATGCTGAATGCAGATGCTCCCACTGCTACCTGTCAGGACAATTAAGTATTGCTTTGTTTGCCCTTGAAACTGATAAAAGACAATCCTTCTTGGGTAACTAATGGTAATTCTGTACAACATGTTAAGTTCTGATAAATATTTTATCTAGATGCTTGACCACACTACCAGCGACAGAAGACATGGAAAAGCCTGAGGTATTTCTTTGTCTTGGTCTTTACAGCTAAGACTGATCTTTACCCATACCGGACCTGTCAGACCCGAAGGAAAGGCTGGAGCAAGGAAGATTTACCCCTTATTGTTAGAGAGCACTCAAACACACAGGAGCACTCAAACACCACAAGACATGATGGGAGGTAGCCATGGGTATAGAGGGTGCTGGTTGATGTCACTGAGAGGCGTCTCGTTTTTTTTGTAAAAGGTCATGGTGATCAGGAGGGGTTACTGAGGACTGGAAGAAAGCACACGTCACTCCCATTTTCAAGCAGGGCAAGAAGGAAAATCTGAGAAACTGCAGATTTGTCAGATTCATCTCAATCTGTGGGAAGGTGATGGAACAATTTCCCCTGGTAGCTGCTTCCAAACATAAAGGCCAGGAAGTTGACTGGTGTATCACTGAAACACAAGAAAAACTTTTTCACTGTGACTGTGGTCAAACACTGGAATGGGACGCCCAGAGCAGCTACAGAATCTCCATCCTTGGAGATACTCAAAACCCACTAGACATGGCTCTGAGCAGCCCAGAGCAGCAGGGCTAGAGGAGATATCTCTAGAGCTCTCTGACATCCTCAGCCATTTCTGTGATTATTGACTTTAACACAGCACATTGCAGGAAAAACACTAGATATGCACAGCAAAAGCATGTTTTAATTTGTGAATATGCTGTGCCAGCATCAAGGGTGCCACCTGACAAATGTTGTTACCATTACACTCATACTAGTGGACTAATGCACACTTTGTTTCTGTGAGCATACACATGCATACCTGTATGCTGAAGATGAGCTGAACAGCAGGCAAAGGAGATAAGTTTGCTCTCCCCCATCTCACTAAACCTGGTCTATCAGGGAAAATGGCACATTCTGCACCTTTTTTTTTTCTTTTCTAAATCTTTTCTGAATCAAGTCCACCTTCTATGCCTCAAGGGCCTTGAGTTTTATCTCAGTGGTAGGACAGTTCTTACCCTGACCTACAGGACTAGATCTATTCCTTCAGCTGCCCAGTGTCTTTCTTTAGCTGTACAGATGAAAAGGCCGGTCTGTTGCTCCCCTGAAATTGCACAGCGACATACTTCTCATTTTCTCCAGACCTTATTTTCTTTTTTGTTTTCTCCCATTTGTTTCTATCCTATGAGTAGGGGAAGTCTGGGGGTTTTTTTTATCTTCAGCTGTCTCCTCTGCAAGTTGTTCAGCTATTTCCTTGGCCTCTCTGTTTACCATAACCCTCAACCACAGGATTCAGTTGTTCTCTTTTCTTGAAAAAAATGTGTACAAGTTCCAATAAAAAACCAGCATTCCACCCACAATGATTTCTGTTCCTCTTCTTGCCTACCCTCTCCTCAGATTTCCTACATTTTATTTTGGCTCTTCTGTCATTCATAATCTTCTTTCCTCTTTTAGTATGTTTTCTTCATCTCCAACACATCATTCTTTCTCATACATAAAAGTATACAATGCTTTTCTTTCTGCTGAGCACAAGGGAACTATAGGTGCCATTGAAATTAAGGATTTTTATTCATTTGTTGGTTTAATATCATGTTACTGGGCTTTGTCTCTAAATGACTCTCTAGGGCTTGTCAGAAATGCATTCAGCACTACGAACAAGAGTCTGAAAAGTCTGGGTTTGGGATTTGGCTTTTGACTCATTCATCCCTGTCCTTCTCTCAGCTCACAGCAGAACTCAACTTCCCTTTTAAAAGTTCTACACTAGTGTAGAAGCTGTTTGATTTACTGTGAAAAATCCTTCAATTGGATCAAATCTGGTTTGTAAAATTAATGAAAGGCTGGCCTGATTGTCTTGTGAAAGTAATTCAGAGAGACATGCTAGTGCTCCTGACCCTCCTGGAGTGGAATATAAATAAGGATATTTCCTTTAAGCAGCCGTGTTCATGGACCTCTCCTTATCACCACCCCATACCCCCAAACCTGGCTGGCTTCTAAAGCAAAGACAAGCTAAAGCCTTCTCTTCCTCTGTGCTAGTTTTGTTGCAGCATTTCGTGTGATCAGCTGGGTGTGCAAAGTCAGAGGATGCTGGGTTTACAACTGCTGTCACCGTGACCCCTGCTCTGTTTTCATTGCAGTTTAAATAGCCCAGAGATGCAGTTAAAAAAGAAATGAATAATCAAAACCTTTCCTCTAATTCTGTTTTACATCGCAGAAGTGGAGAGTAAGGATCAAACGATCACTCTCTGCTGATGATGAAATAAAGCCTGAAAATAGGGATGTTCTTGTCGACTTTAGGAGCACAGATTTCAAAACGTGAGCATGCTTCACGGGTGCTGCTGTGCATGAGAGTACCTTCCGTCTCCTTTCACTGCTGATACATTATACCTGCCCTGCCCTCCAGTGGCCCAGTGCAGCCACAGGGCCCAGTCTCGCTGCTCTGCAGAGATCCATCCCCTGGTGCTGCAGGCTGAAGAGAGAAGTGCTGCAGGTGTGGGTGTCTGCCCCACAGCCGTGAGTGTCACAGGTGGTGAACTGAGTGCCAGCAACCGGACAATAAACACCTACTGTGTATACGAGGCTTTCTCTGGCAAATGATGTGGATGAAAGCAGAATTGTGTAGGCAGAGATCAGATCTCCCAAATTGCTTTTCTGCTCCTGCCTCTGGAATCCGCATCACCAGGGAAAATGGAGTACTAAAGATCCCAAAGTTCTTTCTGAGTAGGGAGAGCAATGAAAATATGGTTAACAGAGTTTTTTCCTTACTTTAACAATGTGTTTGAATCTTCAACCTTTCCATACAATGAAGAGGTGGAAACCAGTAGCATTCCAAAGAGAAGTGCTAAGCAAGGAAAGGATGTTCTGTGTAGAGACCTGGGCAGTCCCAAAATTACATCCCTATGAAGATCCCACCATTATAGCATAGCCCAAGTAAGTGGAAAAAGAACAAGAATGACAGAGATTTGCAGTCTGACAGTCTCAACTTTTGTAGGAGTGCCTGAATGGCACAGTTGAAATTATTTTGATGTTACACCGTTCCTCAAGGGCTATTACTTGGCACCTTGTGGTTTGAGGCAGGATTCAGGTACTAGGGCCAGCGCATGTCATGGCAAAACAAATATTCCTAAATATGACAAACCTGACAGGCTCCATAACTTGTTGCACTCAAGGATGTAAAAATACAGGAGATGATTTGGTGTAAATCCCAGTTCACAAATGCAGGTAATTTCTTCCATGACATCTGCACAATAGTTAAGACTCGCTGGAATTAAAAGTAGGTATTTCTTAAGAAAAAAGGTATAACCCCTATAGGAAGAATAATCCATGATACAGAGCAGTAAGTACCAATATAGGGCTCAGGAATTCTTTGCTAATTATAGAGGAGGAAGCTCACTCATTTCTAATCTAATAAAAATGAGTAGGAAACCTAAAAATATCTTACATTTTTCCATAGGTAATACATGTTCATCGTTTGGAGATTACTCTTACTGTATTTCTGCTCTTATTCCAAGGTAGCACAAGATTAATTGGAAAGAATGGATTCATGGTTGACCTGCACTATTGATGAGACAAAACAAAAGAAAAGACTGGCATCCTTTATACAAGAAAGTTCCAGTTCTGAGAGGCAAAGACAGGCTGGGTGGAAGGCAGCTGCAGAGTAGAAATCTGCACCACAGTTAGACACACTGTACAATCTTTGTAGCCAATGGAGACAAACCAGCACTGCAAGAAAACTGCCCTCCTCATCCCAAAGGAGAACAGCTCCAGACAGGTTCATCTAACCTGTGTGAGATCTTGATACAGAAACAAATAAAGTTGCAGAAGCATCTCTTTCTCTGTTGATTGTACAGGGAGACTGGGCAACAAACTGACATGCAGAGCATGAGAGTACAGAAGTCTGTACTGAACAATGAACTCCGTTTCCTTGTAATAGTCATTGTAATAGTGCTGGATTGTTGGTTCTGCTGTTCTGCCACCCCAAAGACAAACCTGAGAAATGGGAAGTGCTGCTAGATCTTCTCGACCATACCCATGATTATCCTCCATCATCTTACATGCTTTGCTGTTTAGAGACACAAGAACTACTGACCTAATAGGAGTTTGTTTTTCATACAAGCTCATACATCACTGTATGCCTGTGAATATAGCAGGAACTGCAAGTCTGCTTTCCACTGTCAAAAATATTAGTAATTATCATGTGTTTAATGGGTATGTCTTAAAATATGGAGCACTTTCTGCGCCTGTTTGGCCTGTGGGTTGCACAGAAGTAGAGGTTACATTGTTTCAACACATAGGACAGTCACCTCACTGTACAGGTGATTTTGTGTTGGCCTCATTTCTCTCTGTGCTGTTTTTGGCTGGGGTAGGGTTAATTTTCTGCACAGTGGCTAGTGTGGGGTTATGTTTTGGATTTGTGCTGGAAATGGTGTTGATAATTTAAGGATGTTTTCATTATCAAGGAGCAATGCTTACACAGCATCAGGGCCTTTTCTGCTTTTCACCCCATCCCATCAGCAAGAGGGCTGGGTGTGCACAAGGAGATGGGATGGGACACAGCCAAGATAGCTGACCTCAACTGACCCCAGGAATACCCTGGACCATGTGCTCATGCTCAGCATGTAAAACTGGGGGAAGAAGCAGAGGGACATTCAGAGTGCTTTCCTGGCCTGAACACCTGCCTGATGATGGGGAGTGAATTCCTTGTTTTGCTTTGCTTCTGTGCATGGCTTTTACTCTACCTACTACTGTCTTTATCCCAACCTAAGAGTTTTCTAACTTTTAGTCTTCTGATTTTCTTCCCCACCTAACTGGGGGGAAATTGAGCGAGTGTCTGTGTGGTACTTAGCTGCCAGCTGGGATTAAACCACTGTCTAAAATTTTTCCCAGCGACAGCTGCTTAAAAAGAAGAGCTATTACATATGAAAGTGCATCTTTAAACAACACTCAAGTTCTCCAAATCAAAATATGTCTAGACATGGTAGCAGAATCATACTTCTAAAAGTACAACAACCTCTGAAAAGGGAAATCAGATAAATTGAGCAAAAGAGATTATTTTGTTAATTAGGAATCCTATCCTACAAAAACCAAAGTATTAGTTACATTGAGAAAAACCTCACATTTGCAGTTAAAAAGGTTTTTTGACATTAATGTATTTTGTTTTTCTCTGGTGATCTCATTTCATAAGCCTTCAGGTGATGGGTGTGTGTCTCTCCATAAAGCCAGAACAAAAACTATTACTGTAGGTGAGTTCACGAGTATGGTTCGCATAGGTTTGCCTAGGGTGCAACAAAGGAAATACTTGAATCCACCAAAAAATGCTTGGTGGTACAGCTGGCAGTGACAAAATATATAAAGATCTTTAAAGACAGTGACATGGAGATGTGGCAGCAGCTCCAAAATAGTGAATGCTGTCCTGAATCAGCATATTTCTGTACTGACCCCTTCCAGATAGGGAAAATTAAAAAATAAAATTCAGCATCTGCTCTCAGAACTCTCTGCATTGCCAAGCACAACAGAGATCTTCCTAACATACAAAATTAGAGAATTAGGATTCATCTCCAGGGACCCAAAAAAGCAGGAGTTTAAAAAATGTGCTTGCACACCATTGTTCATTGCTTTTACTTTATTGGCAAGCTGGTACCTTTTAAAGATAAACATTAAGAAATACCATCCCAAAACTTACATACTTTTAAGAATGTACAGAGCTGTTGCCATGTTATAATTGTAGTTATTTTTTTATTATTACTCCATTTTCTAAAAGGAATTTTCCAATTCTTATAGCAAAAGTCTTTTCAAAGAGAAATTTCAAGGACAAATTTATGTAGAAAACCAAATATAATGCTTATTGGTTACTGTTGTTTCTTGTTGGCTCTTGATAAGTTGATTGTGGATTGATTGCTGGACCCAGAAGGCACTGCTCATGGGGCCAGGAAGGTCATTTTCATTTGCTTTTATCTACAGGGAAGAAAAAGACAATATGATATCATCTTTCAAAAGAAAATCTCTTCTTTGCAATTTTTCACTCAGAGGTAATAATGGAGAACAACTGCTAGGAGCTAGAAAGAATGATTATTGCTCCCTCACTCTACTGAAGCTTTAGCCTTTAGTCCTCTCTATTAGAAAAGCTTTTCCCTTATGGCAGAGAAAAACAAATAGGATACTGTGCTCTGTTGCTGCTACTGATGCCCTGGATGAGGTTCACTGTAAGGTAGCTTTAAAGGAATGATACCATGAAGTGTGGAAAAGCTAATTTCACCCTCCTACCATTGCAGGTTTGTTCCTGTCCCATATTAATTAGCACTAAGAACAGACTCATTTTAAATGAGGTGCAAACTGGGGCTTTCTGTTCATCTATTGGGAAATCATTTCTCAAACTAGCTGATCTCATTGTTGGTACACATATGCACCCAAAACTTCAGCCTGGATTTTGTCATGCTTCCTGTCGCTCACTGTTCCCCCAGCCCATATTTATCAACTCCCCTGCTGTGGCAGACAACATTTCAGCTGCAGCTGGCACACAGCAGCATCATGGCTCGACTGTACTTGCTGAAGGACTTACCTAGTTTTGACCTTTTCCTGAAGCCTGTCTTCTGCTTGTTAAACAGTTAGAGAGTGAGGTGCTGTCACTAGTCCATGCCCCCAGCTGCCTCACCCCACCCATATGCTGCACTGCATTGATCTTTGCTAGGTTTTTCTAAGAGACACTTCAACACACCAAGGCAACACAAAACTAACCCAGAAAACAAGGCTAATTGATTTCTGCTGCCTTAGCAAGGAAATCAGCTCACAGAAAGATCTGCCAAGCACCAGGGCATATACAAGGACTGTCAATAACCAAGTTACACAGTGTGAACACCGGAGAGGAGGGAAGGGGAGATGCTGGGTGCTACTCCTCTGTTAGCAGTGATGAGCTCACACTAATTCAAACACTGCTGGCACTGACTGCAGCAATTCATGGAATCACAGAATGGCTTGGGTTGGAAGGAACTTTAAAGACCATCTAGTTCCAGCCCTTCTGCCATGGGCAGGGACACCTTCCATTAGACCAGGCTGCTCAGAGCCCCATCCATCCAACTTGGCCTTGAACGCTTCCAGGGATGGGGCAACCACAAATTCTCTGGGTAACCTGTTCCAGCTCCTTACCAACATCACAGTAAAGAATGTCTTCCTAATATCTAATCTAAACCTATTCTCTCTTTCAATGTAAAGCCATTCTACCTTGTCCTACTACTCCATGCCCTTGTAAAAAAATCCCTCTCCAGCTCTTACAGGCTCCCCTTAGGTACTGAAAGGCTGCTCTAAGGTCTCCCTGGAGCCTTCTCTTCTCTTGAAGATAGCTTTTGTTTTTGCAAAACAAATCTGTCAGCTTAACCCAAACAGCACATTTGTTGGGGGTGAGTGTCCTGTAACACAGGGACAGTAACAAATTTAGTTTTTCACATCAAGCTGGTTTTGTTCGTGATTTTAGTTTTTTTTTCTGTAAAGTTGCATGTCAAATATTCATCCTTCATTTTGTTCTGTTGCTAACCGAACTCAGGTTTTGGATGGGCCCATGTCTCAGTCTGGCTGTTAGACTCCATCAGTTTCTTTCAACTGAACTTTTTAAATGAGGTTCCAATCAAAATGAGGTTCTCCATACCTGGGCTGCCATACTTTTCTGTTGAATTTACAGATACCAAGACAACTCAGCTTCTGAGAGGGCTTATTTCAGACAAGTCTGTCACCAGATAGACAACCTGCTACACTTTCGTTTTCTTGAAGTTTCAGAGAAGCATTAAGTAGTTTTCACTAACCAAAAGAGATGGTTACCTGCAACGGCCAAAACTGGGGAATGAGCCTGTTATTTCTGCATGACGGATGTTCCCGAGACCATGCCTGTATATGGTGCCCTCTTGACAGGAACAGGTTGAGATACCTGCAATAAAGTGTTTTAAATCTTTCACTATTTTGTCTTCTCTTGCAATTGCTAATTGGACAAAATTGAAAGAGAAGTCCTATGATAAACCATTTTTCTATGTAATGCGCTGGGATTAAACTGTTCAGTTCCCAGCTTTCATCAGGAGCTGGGTGGCTAAATCTGTTCAATACTGTAACAATCCAATTCTAAATCCATTTTTTAAAGAAGCAACTTAACATGTTTCACCTCATTTTATAGATTCTTCTATTTGTTAGAGTATTCACCTTTTCCAGTGATGTTTTTAATACATCAGATAAGAGAGTTTAATAAATGTCAATGAAACAAAGCAAATTCTGCCTTGTTTGGATATCTATCACCCACTATTCCAGCTGCTGGCTACAGGAGGCTGAGCTGGTTGAAAAATCACTTCTGAAGACATGCTGCAATTGATATTTGGGCTAAGGAAAAATTCTCTCTAGCTTTGAAGGGAAATGAAAACCACTATGTTCATGGAAGTCTTTCAGAATTGTGTAATTATCAAATTTCTTATAAATTTCAGTTTAGTTTAGTTTTGATACTGTATTATGTGTATGAACTTGCAGGCAGCTCACTACCTCCTGTGAAATTGTGCTATTTGGAGGAAAGCGTCATTCAGCCACTTTTACATGCCCTTCTCAGTCCATCAAGACACAGCAGAAAGAAATATACAGAATTATCTTGGGGGCATTTCACTGGGCCTTATTTCACATGGATGCTAGTCTGATTCAACTTTTAGATCCTGCAGTGAGTCCCACTAATTCAGGTGGTGATTTTAAAATGTACTTACTCAGTGTGCTTCTGAAAATCCTATTCGCAATACACTAAGGATGCAAAAGCATCATGAATGCTTGAACAGTAAATAGGCACTGAAAATTCAATCTTTATGTATTTGAAATATTTTCATTTAAAAAATAGAAGAAAACAAAAGCTTGAACAGAGCTATCTTGCTTGGCCCAGCAGTGTCCTTTGCACATGTTCAGCTTTTAACACATTCTTGCTGGAAGACAGCAAAATGTTCAACACACTGCAGGGTTTAGCTTAAAATATTTGATCCATGAAAGAGCTAGAAAATTTTTGATTTCTTCCTTGGTGCAAGATTTCTTCCTGCATAGGATATTTAGGCTCTCTGATTTTCAGTGAAATCAGTGATGAAATGTAGCAGTTAGGTTACTCAGAAGCAAAACTTTGTCCACTTTTATTGAAAGTAGGACATGTTTATTCTTAAAAGTACTTAGGCTTAGTTCACGAGCTGTACAGACTACTGTAAGAGCAGGAACTAGTCTATGATATTTTTGTGTAAGACAAAGAGCAATAAAAATTGAGTCCTTCGTTTCCTTTCCTCCCACCTTGGCATATTTTGATTAGTACAGAAAATTACCATTGAATCCCCAAACTTCTCTTCCCAAGAGCTAGTTATCCTCATGTTGTACAAGGCATTTCAGAGATTTATTAGTTTAATTAACCTGTTCCCGCTGCCTGACTCGTTTGTAGACATATGGAGGGAATGGTGGACGGGAGACATATTTGCCTTCTCCTGCTGTGACATTGAAAACTCCACCTTCATAAACCACTTTGCCTCTTGAAACTGTCGCAACTGGAACTCCATGGCAGACCATTCCTTCAAATATATTGAAGTTATTTGCCTGGTGATGTGTTTCTGCAGATATTGTCCTGTGTTTACAAAACAACACACAAAATTACTATGATCCTTGCATTTTACTTCATTATAAAATTTTGATAAATTGATATAAGAAAAAAAATTAGCAACATTATTTAACTACAACACTGTACAGTACATCATAGAGCAGCTGCAAAAATAGGATAGCACAATAACATTTCATTGAACAGTAACTGCATTTCAAAAGAATGAAGGGGGAGTCAAAAGGACAGAACTCAGCAGCCTTGAAATGCAAAATTTTCCACTACAAAAGAGATTAGTGGGAAAAAAATCAGGCTGTAATATTTTCTTTGGATAACATGATTTCATTTTGCCTTGTCAAGCAAATATCTATGCACAATTCGATCAGAAAAAGCTCTGACCTTTTAGCTGGAATGACTTGCAATTTCAAGTTTGAAAAGCACGGCTGCAATGTTTCAAATATTGAGTCTCACAAATAACACAGAGACCATTTCATTGGGAAGTCAGTAGATGGTAATGATTTTTGGTAATGCTTAGTGTGAGCTGGATTGATTCAGTGACTGACGGCCCAAATATCTCAATGCTGCTAAAAAATAATGACATCACACTGCTGCATACCTTTCCTCCAAGGGTATTAAGTAAATTATAATTTCAGACTTCAACAGTACTCACTTGAATGATGGTATTATTGCTTTGTGTGATGATTTCCATTTTTCTAGACAATTTCTCCAACCCTAACTCCCTACTTTAAAGGCAGAGCCAATGCTACAGCTGACATTACTATCTGGAAGTGCAGGCTGTGTATACTTCCTTTATTGTCTATTTTCCCTACTGAGCTACTTACTATGTACTGTAACTACAGCTGGTCAAAAGAATTTTGAATTTCAGTTAATTATTTTATTAACTTCCTGTATCCAATCTACAGATTATATTGGAGAGTTTGTATTATTTGGAGAGTTTATGTTTTTACTGTCGTTCATAGTTTCCGACAAGAAGGAAGCTTCATGCTTTTAGCTGCCAGTTGGGCTTTTTCCAGTATGGGTGCTCACGCAATCAAAAATCTATCATGCATATATTATAATTCATATACATGCATTCATATTTTTCCAGAGACTACCTCTTTTTGCAAAGGAATTATGAAAGTCAAAAGCAATAGGAAATACTAATAGATTAAAATATTTATCAATTTGGAGAAGAATTTTCTAAAACTTTATTCAATAGCCTCATCAAAATGAGAAAACCACAAAAAATCTGTATCTTACTTGAAATATAGCTATTTTCAAAATTAATCATATTAAATATTTGACATGATTATTTATACAGAGGAAGAAAGAACTCATGGAAAGATACTTAGTTTTCCTTTCGTATCGTTCTGTTGAATTAAAAGAAATTGGTTCTGCTAAGGGCTACATATAAATCTTGGTGATAACTGACATTTCAAAGGCTGTGTATATGTAAATACTGTCTATGACCAATTTGCACATAGGAATAAAAACTTTGCCTTATACAGCACACCTCGGACAGAAAACTTACGCATGCCTGCTCACCATCACCTTGTGGATTCATGTTGGGAAAAGTCAAACCTCTCTTGTTTTCACTGGTCCTATTGAATACTGTCAAACAAATTATCCGTGGGTGTTATAATAGCCCTATATGGAGTTTGTGAACATATTCTTTTAGTTTATTGCATTACCCTATGGGTCCAATTGCTAGAACAGTAAGTAAGAACAACTGTAATATAATTATCTTCAGCATTTTCTGATTATATATCCTATCTATTTGCACAACAGTAGCAGGACATGAACAGAAAAATGGAGAAGGTAATTTGAGGAAACACAGAAAAATAAACAAGATCCTTCATCAACATGTGAGCTGTTTAAATGTGCTAGAGCAGGATCACTAGAGGTAACCATGCCTCAGAGGAAAGTACGTCCTTCATTTAAAGATACAAAATGAATGAAAGTTGGCACATTTAAAAGTAATATCCATTTGTACATCTAAACCTTGCAATACGACAAAATACATTTCCAGAGCTTGTCTCAACAACAAACCTCTATAGAACTCATTTATAACTCTTCTGTTGAAACAAGCTGTAGATCATGCTGCCCTTTCTGAAGGTGAAGTGCATTTTCCCTGATGGAAATCACCAAAATTTGCCTGTGATTTAACCCTCTGACATTGTCAATATCCGTGAAAGTTTCAGGTAGCAAGCAAGCAACCAAATAAAACAGAACTAGATGGTCTGTTTGGGTCTGAACATCACAATTCAGCAATCTTATGCAACAGACTGTTTACAGCTGTATCACCAATTTCAGTAGCAGGCAGTTTAGCAAAATTCTGATGTTTGCTCTCAGCTAACAGCAAAAACAGTTGTAACCTACTAATCCAAGAAACCAAGACTGTCACCATAGTAGAGTACAACTTAGCAGCTGTCTCCAGCATCCTAAGTGATGCCTGACATAAGGAATTACTCATCATGAGAACAGATTCTGAATCCAGGTTTCAAAAAATTGTAGTGTATTTTTAAAATAAAATTTGTAAAGTTCTCAAATTCTGCTTATAAATTACAGTGGCTCTTGTTTCAAGCAACCATTCTTAAATGGAGACTGAGATCAGAACAATTACTTTAGCATGTAAAAGAACATTCTCCTCTACAAAGAGGATACTGTAAAGACATCTGCTTCTGTATTGCTCCTACTCACATCAGTGCTACCATGCAGTTCACTTCAGCTGCTTTTGATACACCTGGCTTGCAAAGAAATTTAAAGCTATTAATATAAACACTGCCATTCCTCTAGTACCAAAGAGGAAGACATGCTTCTGAAATTGTCGTTTTTCAACAGCATATTTCTGTTCAACTAGGTTGGAGTCAAAGAATAATTTAGTCCAAGAAAAACTAACAGATTTCCTCTAACTGTGTGAAGAGTCAGTGACTAGTAAAACAGTATTTATTTATGCTCTATGTGAGAAAGGACTTTGCAGCCACTCCTAGAATATTTGAACTAAATAAACTACAAACTGCAGCTTGAAACTTACAAAAGAGCAGCAGATAAGATAGTGCAGCTGATGCCTTAGGTTTTNACACATAGGGTGAAAGTCAAGACTATACAGGTAGTCAGCTCAAGTTATGACCTAAAGCTTTGTTAAGAAGTTAGAGGTATCAGTTTTCATCTCAACAAACATGTCTATGCCTCAGTCACAGATTGAAACAGTACATAGTGAGTTACAGGTGGGCAGGAGCGGGATATGGATGAAGAGAAACCATTGAAAATTAGAGTGATCTTCTACCTTTCGTAATGCATAGGACATGAAGATACATCAGCTCTAGAACCAAAACTTTGACCATCATGAGCGTTATCCTTTTACTTTTCAAGGTTACATAAGCAAGCAAATGAAGAATGTAATTACTTTCAATGGAAATGGATACATACATACCCAGATTTCTTTAAAACTTTCAGATACAGGAATATGAAGGAATGCTGTAGACGACAGCCCTTAGGCAAGAATAGCTGCTCAACACCTCAGTAAAGGGAGGACACCTATTATATAATCAATTAACTGCTTAATTTAAAAAATAGTAATAATGTCTGTCCTCGAAAACAACTGCTTTGTTCACAGCTGCCAAAGAAAACCAATTTATGTAGGGGTGAGTATTTGAGCTGTAAGCAACTTCTCTCAGTGCTTAACAGTGCAGTATCTCTGAGCTTTTCAGAGGTGGGGCTAGGTGAGAAATGCCACTTTGCCAAGGACAGTATCAGCCTTTGTGAGTTGCCTCTTCTTATCACTTTCAGATGAACTTTACATATTGTCAACCTGCTTTTCTAAAACCTAGAGAAAATAAATTTTCCACCTTTCTGTGCTTTCTGAGTCACCACTCATTTATAATGATAATTAAGAGTTGTATTAAAAAGAAAAGCAAAGAACAGGAAAAAGAAAACAGAGGAAAAATAAGAAACTCTTACAAACCGTGTGTAAAAATGCTAGCTATAAGCCTATAATGTGGATTAAAAACTCCATGGCCTACTTTATATTAAGGAATTGCAATAATTGCATATACAAATATATACAGGCAACTATTCATAAAGTTGTGTTCCTAGACTCTTAAAAAACGTCTTCAATAAACATTACTTTTGAGTAGCCATAAGAATTGAGAAGATTTGTAGACAAAAACAGATGCAAGAAGAGGCAGGAAGTTAATGTTTGGGAGCATCAGATCAAAGTGACTTATCTGAAGGAATGGGATCTTTATTTCAAACAATCAAATCTCCTAAAATTCATCATTTTTAGGGGGGTAGAGAATGACAACAAAATAATTTTTTTATTATGGTAAGTAGCTCATTTGTCAACAATACTGTCCAGTCTGGTCCTACCAATTGCTCCAAGCTGTTACAGGATGGAAGTGAACATTTGTGAAAAACTCTGGGCAGGAGAGAAGCAGTAACGAGAAATTAGCTTGCAGAAAAGCATACAAAAAGAGGAAAACACAAATTATTCTATTCAATAACTAGAGAAGATCTTTAAGTGTTTACAAGGGAAAAAAGTCAAAATTATGTAAGGAGAAAATAAAGATCTAAATTTTTTTGGTAACATTTCTGAGATTCACTTCTGTAAAGAGACCAAGTGACTTTCTGGAAACAGCAAGTTACTAGGGAAATGTACATCATGCACTCTCAGAGAGGCTTATCTTGTTACAGTTCACAGAACCAAAGTGTCACTGAGGTTGGAAAGCATCTCTGGAGATCATCTATTCCAAGCCCTCTGTTCTGATCAGGGTCAGCCAAAGTAGGTTTCTCAGGGCCATGTTAAATTGGGTTTTAAGTGCCTCCAAAGAGGGAGAGCCACAAGCTCTATGGGCAACCTTGATCACCATTACAGAAAAAAAAATATTATTTCCCATGGAAATAGAATTACCTATATTATAATTTGTGCCTATTGCTTCTTTCTCCCCATTTTCTTAATTTGAGATAAGAGGTCTTTGGCAGGATTCTGGTGAATTAGTGTACAGTCGTGCATGCACACACTTTCACTTGTGCAAAAGAACATGGGGCTATTGAAAATGCCAGAACATACTTGTCCTATGCATAGATATTTGTACACATTATTTCATTTTGTCTCATTGTGACTCGATGCAGTTATCCATATACTCAGTACTCAAAATCATGCTCATTCATCAAAAGAGTAAGACAGTTGCAGCATTATTTATTCTAATCTTCCGCTCACATCTTGGTTTCATCCTCTCTTTTGTTACTAAAAATTACAGGCAGTTACTTGGCAGAGTGCTTAAACGTTGTAACATCCCCACTTAAGCCTCTGAGGCTGAAGACTTGACTACAAATAAGACAGACGTAGGCTGCAGATTTTGGTTCTAACAAATGCAGATGATTTAGCCATGAACATATCTACATGCAAGCAAAGGCATTGAGGGAACATATACCAGCAGAGAGAACTCTGACTTTTTGCTGATTCACATCCAGTCACTGTTTCCCTTAAAATGCATAAATACTGGAAACAAACTAGAAAACACATCTTCCTGTGTCATGTCAGGCAGGTAGATTACAGAGTAACCTGTCTTTTTCCTCCCTGCCATCCTCAGCTGAGGCTTCCCCCATTCCCTGCTGGTCAGGGGCCCCAGTCCAGCAGCTGAGCACTGGGGTGAGTGCAGCCACCACTGCCCTGCTCAGAGCTTTGGCCCAGCTCCACCAGCACACGGGGCACACACTGGGACTGCCAAAGAGGGCCTCTCCAGCAAAGCCCAAAGAGGATGGAGCTACCTGCACTGCCAGCTCTGCCTTTGCAATCAGAAGTATCTAACTTTTCAGATATATTTAATGAGGGAAAAACCCTGGGGAGTGAGGCTTCCCAATTTGCATGTTGTTATAATGAAGTGGCTGGACTTAGAAAGTGAAACTCTATTCGAGACAGGTTTTTTTATCCTTATGGGTGTTTGATCTTGCCTTTGGGACCTGATCCAGAGTTTACTTGCAAGGCTCCAACAGGCTACAGTGAATTAATTGAGCCCTAATATCTGCTGGGAGCTGGATGTCTCTTTATGAGCTCTTTGGGACCTTCTGCCCCTCCTTTACAAGGGATGCTCAGCTCTTTTCACTGCCTGAACTGGGTACTGCAGTATTTAGACTCCTTGCTGAAACAAACCCTAGAGATTTTATACTCTTGCTTGCTTTCAGATAGCTAAAGGCATCAGCTATAGAGGACACTGACTTGCTGACAGGTGAAATTCCCTTTCCCTTACTTCGCTCTCTCCTCCTGAAAAAGTCTTTACAGTTGCTTTTGTTCCAAAGACTTTGGGCTTTTCTATTATTTGTGTGCAGCTGAAAGAAGTCAGAGAACAGTCTTGATCAAAGCACAGATTAAAATGAGAACACATTTGCTGCCTACATGCATTTTCCCAAGGAGCTTTCACAGAACAATCCTGTTTGCACAGACTGTACTTGGGATGCTGAGGGTGTTGAGGTCTGCAATATGATATTTGGTAGCACATGGCTTGCAATAAACCAACAGATCCCTTTCATATTTATGTGGTCTTTAGTGAATGGAATAAGTATGAGGAAGCTAAGAAAAAGATCTACTTTGGCAGGATTCACAACACATCTTTTGTAATGCAGTTTCTAACAAATTTGTACATTAATGTTTCTTCCCAATAATGCTTGCTGTCATGCAGCTCTGCAAAAACCAGTATTCAGATGCTTTTAAATACAGTAGCAAATCTGATAATTGCTGATACAGTATTTTCTGCAGAAATTACCAGAAAATGCTACAGAAATAGGCCAGTCAGTGAAGCTGACCATTAAAAGGAAAGGCTCAGCTAGAGCAGCAGAGTGCTGGAAGCAGAACCTTAAATTGCAATTGTTTCCAGCTTGCAGAGCTGTCACATTGAATTCACAAGGGTTTTGTAACCTGGAAAGAAAAAATCCTGAATGCTCAGATAGCACCAAACATGTTGTTATTGTGCAATGATGTGGGCAGGGAAATGCGGCTGATTTTGTAGGGATACAAGTTTTTTGTATTGACGAGCTGCACTACCTTCTGAATGACTCTAGAATCTTCCATATGGACTGCCTCTGACAGATTGTGAGAATACCAATTCCTCACAGCAACATTCAGCAATTGTGTAACTCTTTAGGCTGGTATCAGTCAGTATTTCAAGACTACAGCAAAACAACCTCAGACCAGAACTGGAAAATTGCATTTTCTCCTTACAAGACTTAGAGTTGCAAACAAGAAAAACAGTCATGCACAAAAGAGGAAGAACTTAGCAAGAAAGAGGAACAAGCCTATTGTGAAATTGAAAATCACTCCCCACAATCAACAAAGCACAGGAGGCTGTGCCTTGTGTAATATTTTAAATGGCTGAAATCCATTAGCTAGATCCCTTTTTTTCTGCTGGGCTGTTTATGCCCTCTTCAGGATTTGTAGTGAAATTAATAGACAAGTTCCAGTGAGATTTATATATACTTACTCATATAGTTCACACAATTGTACCTGCACAGAGACTATTCCCAGCAAAGCCAAACTGATAAACAATGGGAACAGTACCAGATCAGAAAGAAAAATATTGGCTGAACTTAAAATAAGCATGCTCAGTAAGAAAATACAGTTTAAATGTTTAAAAAATACTTAAAGAAAACTGCACCTTCACAGCTGCAGTGGGTCAAAAGGCAATTAGAGCACTCAGGAGAGAGTGAAGGGAAGCAGAAGGAATGTTTGAGAGGCAAAAAAGATAAATAATTACAGGAGCTGACGAAGCACCTTGAGAACATTGTCAGAACTCTGCTATCCTTCTAGATTCATTTGTCCCCAGGCAGAGCAGAAGAGAGTTCAGAAAACAATCCTTCAGGGTTTTTTTAATCGGAGTTCATAACTTCACTGTCCTGAAATAGCTCAGTGCTGGTATCTCAAAATATGCTTGCTCAACCTGCCAGAAGGAATAATGCACATGAAAATCTCCCTGACCCAGCACTGGGCAGGCCTCTATATTTATTTGGGTTTTTGACACTCCTGAAACCTCTTTTGCTGGTGCTGCCAGTTTTTTTGTGGGACTTCTGAATAGCAACCTCCATATCTTCAAATATTGTGGCTTAAAACACAATAAGACTTTTCTTCACACTTTCACATGTTTTTGGTATGCATTAATATACTGAAATGAGTGAGAATTACATTACCAAAAATTAAAAACACCAGAAGATTGGTCAAAAGACTTTTGTTTGTGTAAGGTAAATCTAGGATTGGGCAGGGGTGGGGGAGGGAGCGTGTTATGTATTTGGCTGCCAAAATCAGACGTGTCCAGTTACGTTTCAGACCTTTCCTACACCATGAACAGAATCTTCAACATTTTTCTTTTCAGAAATCAAAGGCTGAAAGCACAGTTGTATGGTCACACTGCTCACTAGAGCTGAGCCCATGAAGAAAACCACCACCCCTGAACACTTCCTGACCTGCTGCTGCTGCTGTGTGCACAGGTGGCCAGAGGTAAGACTTGGTTGTTAAATCTCCTGCAGATTTAAGTTACCCTGCCCAGCACTGGAACAGTGGAGATGCACTCACAGAGCTCAGTGGAATCTCAGCTAAGAGACAACTCCCCAGGTGATCTGGCTCTGTGACAGACAGCTGCCACACCATTTCCAGACAGTTTAAACAAGACCAGGAAGGGCACAAGAGCCAGAGCAAGACTCAAGACATAATTCCTGAAATATTTAGAGAGTCCTGACTATGGGGCTGGCTGATGGTGTGAATATACCTGAGGACAGGAACCAGCTGTAATGCACAGTATGCTGTGTGAGTTGAGGCTCCTAGAAAGACACTTCCTGCCCCTTCTAGCAAAAATGTACCATGGTATCAAGTTGTGCAGGGTGAGACACCAGGACACTGTTTGTGCGTCTGTCGGTGCGACAAGCTCTATTCTAGCAGAATTACTGTGCACACAGTCAGAAAACTGCTTAAACAAAAGCAAAAGCATGAACAGATTGAGCTTCAGAAGTAAGTTCAAGCCACCTGTGAACAAGTTTTAAGTGGCTGTAAGTTCAAAACACAAGTTTGTAATGGGTCACACTGCAGCAGGCTCTTCTCCCTGCCCTTTGCAGTGGGAGGAATTCAAACATACTCCAGCACTAAAAAGAGTTGCTCTGAAATCCCAAAGGGGTTATTTTTACTCTTAGGATACCAAGCCCTGGTTGCATAATGTACAGACTTTTTAATTTTTGCACTTGGTCAGCAATCAGAGAGAATGTTTTTTAATCCATCTAGAGATCAAAGACCTCTCCTTACATACAGTATTGTGCGAGACAAAATCATGTAATTAATTCAGACGAGGTGCTCTTTGAAACCACCATAATCTCACCCAAAGGCTGATCGTTGTACAAAGGCTTTGTGATGCTTTTTTCCTGCAGAAAGGCTGGATGGGGGGCGGGGAGGGTGAGAAGTAATTTCCCGTACATACCTTGTAGCTTTTGGATCCCAAATGACGATGTCAGCATCAGAGCCCACAGCAATTCTCCCCTTCTTTGGGTAAAGGTTAAAGATCTTTGCTGCATTTGTGCTGGTAACAGCTACAAATCTGTTTTCATCCATTTTTCCACTGTGCTGCAAAAGAGTACGCAAAAGAAAACTCATTACTTTTCTAAACAAGGAATGAAAACAATGCTCTTCTTGTTGAAAAAGCTAGAATGAGTGACATCACATCAATTTTTAAATGTCATACTGAAGAGTTTAGAAGTAAAAATAGCTACTTGTCTCAGATGCCCATAATACAATGTACTTTCACAAAATACAGTAACTTTATCTTACTTTATCCCACAGCAAAGAGAAAAAAAAGACGACTTTAAACCAAACACCCTGTGGATCCAGTCTGAAGTCAAATGAAATCAAATGTTTTAGCTGGCTTTAAATCTGTAGTCCTGCTCAGTGATTTCCTCAGGAAACATAACATCTCTCAAGTATCTAGGTTTTGGAAAATGGTGAGGAAGTATTAAGGGGAGTCTAGAAGGTGGTAAAGGCACAATGTGTAGTACAGGAAAACTGATTTGCAAATTTCTTTAGCAATAACATAGAGTAGAGTAGTGCTCAGTAAATGTTGAAATCAAGTAGTATAAAAAACAGATTTGCTGATGTGTCACTTGAGCTAAATAGCAAATAGCAATGGATATACTTGTGTCTTGTGACTGTCCACTGCTGTGTAACTAATTTAATCCAGCTTCCATGACTGTTGTTTGTTTGGAAAGCCAGCTACACTGGCAGTAATATTGTGCATAGGTCAGTCTAGGAATCAGAAAGTCATAAAAACATATTTATGGTGGCCTGTGAGCAGTCTGAAAATAGTGAACACTGCTCTTCTAAGTATGGCAAGTGGGCTGGGAGGGAAGCTGTTCAGACAAACTCACACAGCTATGTAATATTTTACAAGTAAAAAAAGGGAGGACATTATCAACTGAAGATCTCTTCAAAAATGTCTTGCCCAACAGGATGCACTATTCAAAAGCAGCACTGATGAACACATTCATGTCTCAGTTTCATACAAACCACAAGCTAGATTTCAGTTTACACCATAAAAAAATCTCACTAGAGCTGTGCCCCAGGTGAGTATATGCACAAGTGTGTGTGTTTTGTACATACCAACTGGAGCTGGAACCCAGACACAGATAAACAAGAGACATCATGAACCACATTCTTACCAAGTGTGTGAGTAGGTAATTACACTGTGACAAAAGAACATGCTTCACAGTGCATTATCAACATGACTTCACTACTGCAAGAAAACTTTATATTAAATAGAACTAGAGCTTCCAGAACATAACAGTTTTGCACAAGCCAGAGCAATCATAACACCCAGTATGCAGCAGATTCCTCAAGAGATTTCCTTAGCTTCCCTCTCATCAGACATTATCTAAGAAGCACTGACCATTCTTGTGTTGGTAGTGAGAATCTGAAGTCAGTGGGACGTGAAGGTGCCCATTTCATCTTATCACATGGCTAAGCCACACATTAGAGAAGCATTTCTTAAAACATAAATTAGAAGTTGACACACCAGTGCAGAAACACCTCCAATGGCTAAGTTTGAGAGAACTCAGACAGGAAAAAATACACAGCTGATAGAGTTGAAACTGTAGGCACCTCTTTCCTTTTACTTTCATTTAATGAATTGAATAAAATGCTTCGAGGAAATGTACCTGCAGTACCACTGAAACAATAGCAATCCCTTACTGCTAAACAATAGAAATGATTCTTCAGTGAAATATTTTAAGCACCAAGAATCTTCTTCCATCTTCCAGAACCATAAAGTGAGAGCTAATAAGGACTGTTATGGTTTTCAATTGAATGAGTTATCCTATGATAAACACACTTGATAAAACTGAAGAGTTAATAACTGCTGAGAGATTATGTTTTACTTGAGAAATCAATTACCTCTATGTTTGGACATTCTGAAATACTTACAACGCCTTTTTCCCATATGACTGACATCCTGTCTTCCACACCATTCACTCCATTAGGGATTTTTGTGAAGTCGTCTTTGCCCAGAGCTTTCTGGCATATGTCAAAGGTGCAATTGTCAGTCCCTGTCACAGATAGGTCACCACTGCAGAGGAACAAAGTTCATTATGAGTCAGAGCATGTACCAGACAGCACCACATAGAAAAACCTGTTGTAAGGCTGTGTAGATCAAGTCATCCACCCTTCAAGATAAAAACTGATATGCCCTGCCAGCCGACCTTCAGTTCCATCCTCCAAGACTGGCTCCACAGTAACAGCCAGTTGCCCTATGAAGCAGTTTCCTCTTCAGAAACCCCTCAGAAGAAAACAAGCACTACCACTGATACTTTTGCTCTGGATATATCAAAGGTGTCCCACAAATGGAGGACTGCCCTCTTCGCCCAGAGCAAGCAGCCTGGTTTCATCCTCACTTTGGGCAATTTTAGTCTGTGTCACTCCATATGACCTCCGGAATTACTATGAATCTGCACAACAGCTAGCCAGTGTTCAGGCATACCTTTACAGGCTCTTTGGTCAAATTCAACCCTTTCGTCGAGTTAACATTTATTGGTCATGAAATACCAGCAAACCACACATCTTGTTAACTGCAGGTATCTGAAAGATTCTTCTTTTTCTACTTCGTTCTGAAGTAGATGTTATGAAGTGGATAACTTATATGTACCTTCAGAAGTTAGCAGGCTTTGTTTTCATGCAACATTTGAATTTCAAGTGAAAAAGGCAGCTGACAACAGATCCCAGAAAATCTAGCTGTGACCTCACATCTTACACATTTCCCACTGATTTACAGCCTTACTGTCTTCTTGGTCATGTTACAATTTTTCCTGCGGTATGAGCAAGGCAAGACATATTGAATAAAATCAAGTGTGGACAGAAGGCCATAAGAGTTCAGAGAAATAAAATATGAAAACAGAAATATTTTTCATCCATGATTTCAATTTCTCCTTTCTGATAATGTAACATTCTATACTTAGAAAATCTCCAGAGCATCAGCCTGCTATTATGTACTCCTGACAAAATTTGCTGTGCATTCGGGTATCAGCTGTCACTGTTTGTTCATCTGCTTACTTGGCCAGTAAGTTCATGAGAAAACCAGGAGTAGACGGATCTGGTCTCAGTGGGGGTCCCATCACATATGCTGCAGCATGAGCCCAGTCTTTATTCCAGTAGTTGGTACCATCGGTGCCAAGACTTGCAGCAATAGGTTCCCCATAAACCACCTTTCCTGAAAAATGTAAAGCAAAGGTATCATCATCAAACAACATAAAAATGCATAACTTGTATTTTCTCAGTTGAGGATATTTTTGGTGGCAATGAATTTAAATTTTAATGAATGTTTCAAATTAAACACCAACATATGGAAGGACATAATAAACTAAGCTATAACACAGCATCTTTGTTCTGAATATTCTGCTAGTGATTTCCCAATATATCTCCTCTTAAGAACATTGCTTGGGCAAGTTTTTTAATTAAACTGTTGACAGATATACTATAATGGGTTTTACACATTGTTTGCTAGGAATGTGATTGAGATTTCAAAAGGAATGCAGTCCTCAGTTGCATTAATTATGTTTAAGACTCATAAACTTGGTAGCACCTTTTCAGTGCTCTGAAATTACTGACTACATAACAGTGTAAGTTAATATATACGGCATACAGACTTTGCAAGGTGCTATGGTGCTACTTTTAATTGTCAGGCTATAATTGTGCCTGGAAAAAAATATGGCAGGAGACATAAACTAAGAAGTGTAGAAACATTTCCCAAATCAAAAACTATAAATAATTTAATTTTAAAAGTTATCGCCCAAATTTTAATCTTTTATTCTTTGCTGCACAGTATCCTATTTTCCTCAGCAGAGGATACCAACCCAGACAAGCTGTTAGCCTTTGAACAGAGCTAATATACTTTAACTACTTTTTCCTCCTGGGAAACAAGGGTTTGAAACTCATCAGAACAAGATGTTTCACTCCCTGAGCGAGTGGTCCAGACACTTTGCAGCTGGGAGGTGGTGATGCCTTCAACTGCAGTGGTCAGAATGAGCTGGGACCTCCCACATCCATTCACAGGCTGCTTGCTGCTGGTTAAAGGAAGTCTCTGCTGGGTCCCAGCAAGAGCCTTCTCCCTCCTCTGATCCCTACAGGCAGTGGGTATTTTGCTATGGATGCCGGATCTCACTCCAGGCATAATTTTTATTAGAACTATCACTGCATTGCCCCAGCAAGGCCACAGCTGGTAATTGCTTGGTGATACAAGACTGTGACCTTTCTCTGTCTTTCTGTGTGTTAGTCATACAGTCATGCTACTGCTGGAAAACAAAAAAAGCAAACCTTTGCAGATTTCTCTCTGTACGTTAGACTGCTACTTCTGTGAGCTGCTGGATTGTAACTCCTGCACTAGCATAGGTAGCTACTGAGGAGCTCAATTATTTTCAAAATACATTTCCCATTGCCCTAGTGCCATTCCTGCAATCTTTGGTGCTAGATTTGCAAAAAGGCCTCACACAATTTTATTTCTACATGGTGTCAAGGTCTGCTCTGGTGTCACTGTATTGTACATTTATTCCAAGTATGATCCAGTAGAACTTCGTCCTCTGCCTAAAGACTCCCTATTAGCATCACTGATTTCCTACAACCACCTCAGCATGCTCTGACATGCTGAATGTGCTTGTCTCATACTGATGCTTTGGACTGGAGCATTCTGAACTCTCAGTCCCACTTATCTACATATGTTATAGATTAATACTTGCGCTCAGAGGGAGACCACCATTCTTTAGACTTGAAAACATGACTTTGGCAGTTATTTACTGGTTTCTGCACCTAGTTTTCAGAACTTAAAAGCAGTGACTATGAGGCCATGCATGGAAGTGATATGACCACTCACTGATGAGGAGATTTGAGCAGATTAGGGTTTTCTTAATTCAGAGCTGAATGATGAAACCTAAGAAGAGAGATGGATGAAACCAGGACAGCTGGATGAAACCTAATTCAGCTTAGTTCAGGGTCTTCCCTGACTCCTGCAGGAGCTCTCAGTCTTCCCTGGGCAACCCCAAACACTGTATTTGAGGGTAGGCTGCCACCAATCTAGATGTATGTAGAGAAGGTCTGGTATATATAACCACTCTGTCATATTTACCTATCAGTCTTTTGACAGATTTTCCATGATCAAAGTCACCAGAAACGGGAGGGAGAGGGAAGTGGGGTTTGTGTCTCTCCTACTGCATGTAAACAAGCTAAGGAAGCTTTCATCCAAAGTAAACCTACGCTATGAATAATTAGGACATAGCTACAAATTATTATCAGGAAAAGAGTGAATTTTTAGCTTAATAAATAATTTAGAGAATAACAAGAAAATAGCTTTCTCATCTCAGCTTCACAACATGAAAATGGAAAGAAGTTTCCAAGCTCCCAGTTGGATATGCTGAACTGATTCTAACTCATGTACCATAGCTGATGACAGTATTTCTGCAGTCAGAGTTTGAGTTGACCAGCTCCCTTTGTTCCCACGAGTGGGGAGGAGTAGAAGCTGTTCCCTCAAGTGATTTTGAGTCTGAACACTGCAGTTTCAACAGACGACCTCTGGACAGTTCTGCTGAATGTGCAATTTCTTGCATTTCATTTGAGCCATGACTAGCCAGACTGAAGGATGCAGTAATATCAAAATTCTGCTTTAATCCCAATAAAAAGGAAATTCTGCACTGAGCTTCTTTCAGTTTGACTGGCAACAAGGAAATTCTGCATTAAGTTTCTTCTAGCTTGATCGGCTTCTGCCTATAGGCATAAAAGTGAAGTAATGCAGTAACAAATCATGTCTTTCAAATTATTAAGTTTTCCAGAATTCAATAAAAAAAAGGAACCAGCAAGTGTTCTGTTTTTTGGTCTTCCTGACACCTCTGAGCAGCTGGTAAATACCTGTGTATTTGGTGACTTTTTATCAGATGCCCAAACTGGCTAGCAAGAGATATTTTTAATAGATTACTTTATTAAAAAGAAGAGCATTCAATTGCAATTTTTTTTACCCGCTACCAGAACTCAAAAAGAGTTACGACACTGATAAACACCAACTAACATTTACAGGCTTGAAAAACTGGTCCATATGTTCTTATTCTAGTAGAAGTTTAGAAGCACTTAAGATGAGGTCATATGGGGCAAAGATACTCACAAGCTATGCTCTGAAAGGAGCCGAACTGCAAGGTAGAGTTTATTGAATCAGGGATAATATTGCATCCATTAGGCTATATACGGTCTGGACCTGAGCTGTCCTGCATGAGACAGCTAAAAAGCTGACATTTTTAGTTGCGCTCCTGTGCTCAGAATCAGCTTGAGAGTTTGTATACCCTCAGTAATGGATGTCTTTCCTCTCACTAAGAGGAGACATAACCCGTGACTGATGGTAGGAACCAACCTTGCAAGTCTAAGTAAGCTTCTTAGAATCTGGCCAAGAACATATTTTTGTATGCACTTTTTTAAAAAGGAGAAGTTTTTTTAAAAATTGACTTTTTCAGTAAGATTTTGCTCTCCAGGTCTCCACTAGAAAGTCCCATTTTCCTGGCTGTAGCAGCACATTAAATGAGGAAAGGGACATAATCTTTAATCATCACTCTGGATGATCCCTAAGGTACCTTCCAACCCAAACCATTCTATGATTCTGTGGTCTCCAGCTTTAGCACACTTTGATTGAAAGAATTTTTTAGGGGGAAACAGTATAAATCATCTACCCCTAAATCACATTTTATTACCCTTGCTCTCTCCACAGGCATTTCTGGTGGCAGGAATGGGTGACAAGGCCACATTAATTTTCCTCAGTAAGCTCCCATCAGGTAATCCTAATAGGGAAAAGGAGCTCACTGCCTGACACCAGAGCTCTACAGCATTGTAGTCTCACTGGAGGGAAGATTTTACACAATAGCAGGAAGAGAATCCCTTCTGTCTTCCCACTTAAACGAATGAGAGTTTCATGCACACAAGTATTATCAGACTGTCCTTCTGTAGAAGAATACAGTTCCTCTACCTATTCTGTCAAGATTCAAGGTCATGTTTTAGACAGGGATGAAGAAACAGCCCACTGAGAAAAGAAAGAACAGTTCTCAGAGAGGTGCTGTCTTTGGCCCTCTCAGTGGAGAACTGACAAAACATTGCTTTTGGCAAACCGGCTGGTAGGGCCCTCCAAAAAGAACGGGATGAGGGCAGGAGTTAGCCTGTCCCTCTCCAATGTGGTCACAATGTGGAATTTTGGATTCCCTGTTGAATATTCAGTACCTTTTACTGGTGTACATGAAAAACATGCTGCTATAATCTGGAGGTTTCCATCCTTGAGTGGTGTTGCTGTAAGTCAGAGCTCTGGCATGGAAGAGAGAAGGAAAGACTTTTGCTCATCTGAATCTCTTAAAGTTTGCTTAGTCTAGAATAAGAACTGCTATTCCTTTACAGTGTGTATGACTGATTTTAACCTTTAAGGTCTGAGCCGTAGCTCATTGAAGACAACAGAATTATGCCTACTGTCTTGAGCAAGCTCTATCAGACCTTCAGCCTCCAGTATTAGCTCTCACCTTGTATAGCTAAATGAGGGACAAGGAAGAATTGGGCTCTGACTTACATTTTTGACTAGGAAAATCACTATCCCATAGAATTTGAGAAGCAATGCTTCAATTCTGGTATCACACTCTCAACCAGAAAATAGATTTCACTCACTGAAGATCAGTTTTTCCCCTTCGGAGGTCAGTGATGGAATTGGAAAGGATATCAATCTTCCTCTGACATGGGTAGGGATGAATATGCATGCACAATTTGTATTTCTTGCTAAGTGCTTGGAAAGGAACAGGAAAAATTTCACAATTGTGAACAGCAGGAAGCTAGCATCAATACATGGAGAAATTATCTTGAAAAGATGAATAAACTGTATTAGAATGAATATTTCAAATGCTTGAGAGGCTTCCAATATTTAAGAGTTTACACAACTTTCCCATTAGAGTGGTTTTTAACCTGTCCAAGTTGAATGTCTTTCACAGAAATATTTGAGTTTTATTTATGTCATTCATACAATACTTTGAGAATTTTTTTTGTTTGTTTTTTTTTTTGCCTGGAACTACTTGCTTTCTATTACCACTCTTAACTGAAAAATTGAAAATAACATCTACTGAAACCAACAATGACAAATTTCCAATTACCAAAATTTATACAGATCAGTCTCATTAAAAACTACAATTCTTGTAACTATATTTGTGGTACTCTTTTGAAATTTCTTAATCCATCTTAGATTTCTGTTTTCTAAACAGTACATTTCTATGCAGATAGACATGAATTATGAAGATACATGTTGCTGTGCACAAAAGCAAGCACTGATGAATCTGACTGCATCAGCCCAGGAAGATATAAAATACAATTTGCACCACAATGTACATAAATTGTCCCAATTTTTTCTTTGCACATACTGGAAAAGTATACATTTATCCTCAGGAATCAAACTGGCACTGCAGACTATTCTTACAACACACACCTAACTAATATTTTACAATATTTACTGTCAGCATAAAATTCTTTACTTGAACAGTGTATTATAAAACACTGTTTTAGCTCTTTTATGTTCTCAGCCGGTGTTTCATCTTAAATCTGGGTATTTCAACTGTTGTTATAGCTTCTTGTAGTTAATGTTCACACGATGCCTGTGAATGTACAAACGAATGTGCACTGATGGATATAATCCACATTCCCAGCAGCACTGGCATCTAGTGGAGGAATCCAATATAGCACAGTATAAAAAGATGTGCTATTAAAATATATTCTGGTGAATTCTTTTATAAACTTGAATTGCTGCTAATACTTACTAGAAGTCATGGTCATATTTATTGTACATAAACATATCCATCTATATTAGCACAATGACATCACACTGCTTTGATTTATCACAATCTCACACTCTGCATTTTAATATTAATAATCTATGCCCCCTATGTAGGCCTTATCTAAAGACAAGAAATAGGGAAACTGAGGTCTGTATGAAATTCATATCAAGCCAGGTGAAAACAAGCTGTAAATGCAAAATACGTAAAAACATAATAAAAAAGATGTAAAAAGATAATGAGGACAGATAATTTTAGGTCCTCCAAAACATGGGCTTCTGTCCTGCTCCTTCCACCTTGATAATGTCTCCTCACGGTGCTGGTGTTCCACGTGCTGCTCCGAATGGACTAATAGATGAGGAGATAAAACATCCTGAATACCTACAGCCTTCAGGCTGCTTCTAGTCTGCCCAAGAAATGGTCAGGAAGGTCAGGCCCCCTTGGCTGACCAGAATTATTTATGAACACTGCAGTGCAAACCTGAGCAACCCTGCACTGGCAGGAATCAAAGCTTTCAGACACTGTCATCTTCGCCATGACTTTTAAGTGCCCAGTGAATAGGAGACATGGTCACATCATGGCACTGTCTGTTAAAATATGGTGTGGTCTCTGTTGTAGAATTTCTCATCAAGACATCTGGTAAAGTCTTGCAGACTAACTCAAGGGAGGAGAATACTAGAGCATTTATTGTCTTGAACTGGTCACATCATTTTTAATGCAATAATGCTGTCCTGTCCATCACTTTGACTATGGAGGTACAGTACAAAAAGAAAAAAAGTTTGCTCTGGGGCGAAGGGAAAGTCTCAATTCTGGTTGCTGTTCTTCCACACTGCTCCCCTTGGGCCCCAACAACACACACACACACGCACACAATTTAGACATCCCACTCCAAGAAATTCACCCATGTTCTGAGGCTTATGACACCCATGACACTAATGCTGTTTTGGTTTTCCATGACCCTTCCCCCAATGCCATTATCCAAGCATAAAAGAATTAGGACTTTTACCTTCTCGTCGTGCATTACTTATCACCTTTGCTGAAGATTTACTCATTACATGGACTACATAAAGGGGGCAGTTCACAGCATGTGCTATGGTAATTGCTCTTTGTGTGGCTTCAGCTTCCACTTCTTCAGGACGACACAGCTCATGACCCTCAGGGCCAGTTATTCCCATTGCCAACATCTTCTTTGCACCCTGAAGACCACACAAAAGCGTGTAAGAGTCAGTTAAAGTGTAGCCATGGTGTCATGAGCATGCTGTCAGTCAAAGGGATTCTGAACCAGCCGTTGCAGCCAGTTCAACGAAAAAAATAACTAGACAGTTATAATTTTTTTTCAAAAATAAGTTTTTGTAGTTTTATCTGAAATCCAATATATCTCTCAATAAACTCAGGTCTCAGAATACCTAAGTAAATTCAGAGAACACACTCCACTGGCTTGCAGGATTAAATCATGGCTCTTGAAAACCCTACCCCTCTCACAATATGTATGCTTAAATATCAAGGCCAGTGACGTCCAATGATGCTACTAACCGTCATTGGAAAGAAATAAAAAGGAAAAATCCTTACTAAGCACAAAGATGCATATCCAGAGCCGCTGAGAACTCCAAGGTTTTAAGAGGCAAAAGGTTTTGTCCCTACTCTGTCCCAGGAACTTAAGATTTGCTGATTTGAGATTATTTAGCAATGAATTAATTTCCGTTATGGGATCTGGGGCAGAGTCAAAGCGCTGTTGACTGGAATAGTTGAAGAAACTATTCCATTATAGCTGCTCAAGTTATCACTGGTGTCGAATACAACCAGCATACTTACAGACTCAGTGCCTCAGAACTCTCAGTGCCTCCACACAGCACTAAGGTGGTGGCAGTAGCAGGTGTGCAGTGAGGCTACTTATGCATAGATTGTGCCCAGTCAGTGAAGCTTTCTTCATACCTCTGGATTTGCTCCTGTTACATGAGCTATGTTTGGACAGACCTAGAGTTAGGACCACCTGTATTCCTGACTTTGATGGACAAAATGTCAAATGTGCACCTGTGCAATTAGTTCCCCATTCTCCGCATGGACTTGAGCAACTGCCCCAAGTTCCTTACAGCAGGAAAAGGCTTCATATAGCTCCTCATCATTGACCATGTATATATCTTTATAGGCCATAAACATCTTGAAGGAGTTGACACCTTTATTTTGAACAAGACTTTCCATTTCTTTCTTCACCTGAAAAATACAGCAATTACACTTTACATGTTAATAACTCCGTATAAAGAAATTGTAAACATAAAGGGTGAGCCTCTACTCACCCATCAAACATATGTTCAGTACAAATAGGCCAAGTCACATATTTAAAGACAGACTATTCTTCTAATATCAAATTGATTCTCAAAGTATATAAAAGAATCGCACTGCAGTGCAACTATTGTAAGCACAAGCTAATTGCAGGAAGGTAATTCTTTTTACAAAAGGTAATGAGGCAGAATTTTATTTCAAATAAACCTCCTGATGTTGAAAACACCCGTTCTAATATTACAGTCAATGTATCCAACTCAGACAACATGGACGTTTGTGCAAAACTGATTTTCAAAATTGGATTGCAATAGGCTGCTGCTTCTGGCAAACAACACAGTGACAGATAAGATTTCATTTCATCTTTTAGAGTTTTGTCCTGACTCTAAACAATACACACAGCCTTTTGAAACATCTTGTTGTCAAACAAAACAGCTCCAAAATGCTAAGTGTGAGCCTGCGTTTTTTTTGGTTTTTTTTGGCATGCACTGCTTGATAGGATTCCCTGATTCTTTGCTTCTGCTAGAGTCTATGAAGCCCAGCAAAACATTACATCCCAAAGAAAGACACATATTTTAGTCTGAAGGCTCCTTGCACAACTGGTTAGCTAGAAACATATATTACATAACTTTGGCTCTCCCTTCCCAGTAAAATGATGGTGACAGTAATTGGCATGTATCTCTAATGCTATTACAATTTCCATGGGATTAATTCCTTTCAAAAAGTAAAATATTATTTTTCATCTTCTCTCTAACAATCTGGTTGGATCTGCCCAAGACGGGTAAGGTTTATAAAAAACTTGAAAACTTATCCAGAGGAGGGATGGGAGCACACCTTGAGTGGGAGTTGTCAAATAAATACCTGACAAAAGGCCCTGCTCTGGCACAATTATAGAGGCATGTCATTTATCCTCTTCTTCACTATTTACTACAACTAACAGAAGGCATTGTAAAGAATGTATCCTTTTAATTAATACTGTAAGTCCTGAGGAGATGAGAGCTGATCAGATGGGCATGAAATATCAGACTTCTTCACCCAGGCCTTTTACAGCTACAAAACACCCGACCTTTCCATTTCTTTTAATCTTGGTCTTTAAAAACAGTTAGATTCTTAATATAAACTAGAACATTTCATTGATTTACACCTCCCTAGTTTTATTTGGTTTGCAGTACAATTCCACTATTGTCTGCTAAGGCTGTTGCAAATGCACATTACTCAAACTTCATTGGAGAATTTATGTCATGTCTTTGCCTTAAGTTAGAAGTTGTGGTCAACCTATTTTGGCACTCAGCACACAGAATATCAAATACTCTGTCTGCAGAGTGAAGGCTTTGGTGCATATATTTTAGAATTTAAAAATTAGAAGAAATTCCTATTTAAAAATTCCTATATAAAATAGGAATTTATTTAATATATCTGTGTACTGAGGCATAGTTCTCTGAGAATCCAAAGTCATCTTGTAAAACACGGGTCACATTCAGATAGATGTCAAGCACCTGAAAAATTAATTTATTCAGTAAAGCTTTCAGGCTATCAGCAACATTCACTCAGCAAAGATGATTTTCCCATATGTAAATTCAAAAAAGGTTTTTCAGATTATTTCACATTCAATGTACTATTGACTCCAGTCCTGCTTTACTTCAAAGGGGTATTACTGCAGTCACCCAGGAAAAGAAGCCTTCCTTTACAAATGAAGTCAAGTACCATATTTTTCATGTATGACCTTATTAAAAAAAAACAAACCAAAACCACCAAAACTCGTAAGGAGTATAAAATATTAAGTATTGAAGTAACAAAAGACAAAATTATTGTAAACACCTCTTTCCTCCTCTGACCTGCCTGGTCTTGGTCTTGCACCAGCACTACCTTTAACTTTGTGTGGTATTATCCAGAGACACAGGCTATCTGCAGACTTGCTTTATTTTTTCAAATACATGTACTTGTAGAAGGGGGTGGGTTATTTCAAATGCCGTTTCTAATCACAAAAACACTAACCAGCAAGCTATACTTAGCACGTGAAGACTAATTCAAAGCAGGTGTGGTACCAGTTTATGGAATTGAAAACCAGTTCTGTTGTCTACCTTGTTGCTCCACCATGTAACTGCCACATGCAATGAATAATCACAGCAGACTTTAGGGTCTGCCCAGCTTTTCCATGTATCAAAAGCTTCAGTGAGAGAACAACCTTTCTGAGGGATGGCAAAGTCGATGATCATAGTGGTTCCTCCTGCTATAGCAGCCTGAAAAGAAGAAAGTTAATACTTAGCAATCAGGAAGAATGCAAATTTCCTCCCACCCTCTCTAACTCCCTTACAACAATTAATCTGGATACACCAAAAAGCCAAAAGCCATTGAGGAGTATCCCTGAGTAAAGTCCAGGCTCGCAAAATGATTGTGGAGATTAATTTCATCTGCTTTGAGGAAAATGTTCTCAAAAACATATTCAGGAGAATCCAAGCAAAATTTTCAGGCTGAAGGAGAAGCTTTCACACATGTACGAGAACTTATCAAAGATTTGGAGATGTGTCTGTAGCGTTCACGCATCAGTGAGTTTCCTCAAGTGTGTGGAATTAATGAGAAAGAAGAGCACTAGAAGAGCATAGTCCACTTGAGATGTGCTTCCTCAGAGTCTATGTAGTAGAAAAAACAAGCCTGAGTGACAGGCAAATAATTAAGGGGCAAATACACAACAACAACAACAAACCACATGGAGTTTGAAAATACAGTATGAAAATCCCCAAACCCTTATCTAACACCAAAGGATTTTAAAAGTGTTTAAAAGTGTATTTTTATTATTAACGAGGCATCATTTAGTAAAACTGTATAGAGGGCTTTTAATAGAATGAGGAATTTACATCCTCTACATAAATGTTGTCAAGTAGATAAATAAACTACAACCTTACTTTATAGATGTATGGTGATCAAAAATTGCTTTTTAACCAACAATTTTCTCTCTCCTTTATGAACAATTGAATTATTACTTTGTTTTCCTTTGGAGGGAAAAAACATCACTCAGATGCCAGATCCTTGACTAAAAGAAATTGATCCAATACAGAAATTCCTTTGTTGAAATGGTTGCTGTCTTCCAGATCAGCAAAAGAAATCCTCTCTATTGCTCTGAATGACGTCCCTTTGCAACACAATTGGTACAACCAATTCAGATCAAAATATGCATAGTTCAAATTCACAGGATCACAGAATCACAGAATTAACTAGGTCAAGTTTTTGAGATCAAGTCGAGCCTATGACCTAACACTAAGTGACCATGGTTTAGTTGGTAAGGTAAAAAAGACCTCCAGTCTTTTTTCAAACATCTCTAGGGACAGTGACTGCACTACCTCCCTGGGCAGCCCATTCCAATGCTCAATCACTCTTTCTGTGAAGAACTTTTTCCTAATGTCCAGCCTAAACTTCCTCTGGTGCAGCTTAAGACTGTGTCCTCTTGTCCTGTCGCCGGTTGCCTGGGAGAAGAGCCTGACCCCCACCTGGCTACATCCTCCTTTCAGGGAGTTGTGAGAGTGACAAGGTCTCCCCTGAGCCTCCTCCAGGCTGAACAACCCCAGCTCTCAGCTGCTCCTCACAGGACTTGTGTTCCAGACCTTTCAACAGCCTTGTTGCCCTCCTCTGGATACGTTTGAGAATCTCAACATCCTTCCTGGATTGAGGGGCCCAGGACTGGACACAGCATTCGAGGTGTGGCCTCACCAGTGCCCAGTACAGAGAGACAATCCCTGCCCTGGTCCTGCTGGCCACACTGTTCCTGATACAGGCCAGGATGCCACCGGCCTTCTTGGCCACCTGGGCACACCCTGGATGATGTTCAGTCAGTTGTTGACCAATACCCTCAGGTTCCTCTCTACCTGGGCACTGTCCAGCCACTCTGTCTCCAGCCTGTAGTGCTCCAGGGGGTTGTTGTAGCCAAAGTGCAGGACCCAGCACTTGGACTCGTTAAACCTTGTATTGTTGGACTCAGCCCATCTATCCAGCCTGTCCCAGTCCCTCATGCTATATAAATCTTCCTTTTTCTGATGAAAAATCAGTCTCTTCCTTCCTTCTGTTCACTTAGAAATCAGAAGAAAATTTGTAAACATGTAGTATTTACAAATATTACATATTTTGTAAAATATTTGTAAATATTTTGCAAAAAGAGAAGCTTGGAGAGTGACAAAAGTATTTGTAAATCTCTGATGAATTGGGCAAAACATTCTCTCCAGGAAAAGTTGTTCCACCAGTCAAATATTTTTCAACAAGACTGATTGACTTATTTGTTAAACAGGATTTAAAGAAAATTTATAGACTTCAAGAAAACAAAAAGTCATGGGTTCCACAACTCCACTCAAAGTCTCTTTTTATCCCCTACAACTTTTTTTCTCCCCTCAACTTGTAAAGAGAGGTGCCTTTACTTATTCAACTGAATGGGTAAATCTTAGCTAATCATTGTAGCATATTTCACAATAGTTGGAATACAACTCTGTCTCCCAGAATTTCTTGCCAAAATATTTGTCAGGTGATGACCTTCAGTGAATAGGTCTGAACCCTTTCCACACTTTGACCTGGGTTAAGAATATCCACAGTATCTAACTTTTTGACATCTGATCTCTAAGCTGGGTCTAGAATCTTCTTGTAAGCACTAAAGTGACTATCTGGACATCCTATTTTGTGTATGCAGCTGTTTTGCAGCTTCCCTGTCCTATAAGTACCTCAGAGTTACTCAGAAAACCTTAAAAACTTATTTTCTGCTTTTTAGTAAATCCAGTTCTGCTGTGAGAGGAACTGGGTATAACAGTTTCTGTGACGGTGCTGGCTAGCAGACAAACCAAGTCACAGGGCAATGTGATCCCTTCTGTGAATGAAGGATTTCAGTCTGCCCAACAAAGCCCTTAGAAAAATACCTTGAAATTTTGGGGTATGGAAGCTGTATGGAGATGATGCATTATACAGTTAATATGAGTAATTGATACACTATTCATATGCAGGGAATATAATGAGATCAACTAAAAGGCTGAAAGAAAAAAACACTCCGAGTGTAAAACTGGGAGAAATTAGGTACTTTTAGAAAGTGTGTTTAAGTGGACTTTCATCGAGAGACACAGTAAGCACCAAAGCGAATGACAGAAGAAAACCCTGTATTCCCTCATGCTAACAGAGGAGAAAGATCAGATGACCACAAAAATGCTCAAATGGCACTGGAGAATTAAACTGTTGCTTTAGTTAACCTTTGCTCAGAAAAGTATGAAGCTTGATGAATGCACCAATGCAGGCTATAGTCTGCATGCTGACAGCTGGGGTAAATGCCTGCCCCACTTGACCCCCACAGTCACAATAGCTTCTGAAGGAACCCAAATAACATACTGGTTGAGGGTGGACCTCTGAGTACCTCAGCTGCTTTGTGACAAGGTCCCAATCAAAGGGACAGGAACAATCGCCCATGCTTGATTCACACTCTGTTCTCTCTTTTAGAAGTAATACTGAATGAACAGCAGATATCTCTCTCTGAGAAAGCCCAGATGCACACACAGATGTGCATATGTGCACCCACCTTGGTTCCAGTATAGAAGTCATCTTTTGACCTGCTACCCATAAAAGGGAACTCCATGTGTGTGTGAGTATCGATGCCCCCAGGAATCACCAGCTTGTCGGTCGCATCCAGCACAACAAGTCCAGTCGAGGGCTCCGGGTTTAGGTTTGGTCCCACCTGCTGCACCACTCCATCTTCCACGTACACATCAGCCACCACAGACAGGTCATCATTCACAACTTTTCCCCCTTTGATCAAAAGTCTCTGCCGAGCCTGCATTTGGGGTGGCATGCCAGCAGGTAAGAGTGAGACCTCAGCTCAGAAGTTGCTCTTGCCGGAGAGCACTTCACTGCCCCCTCCTCCCAGAGCAGCAGTTATCTCCAAATGGCCCTAAACACACACCACACCATGCCCTTTAAACAGACCCTGGAGGAACTGCCCCCTCCGCCCCCGGCGGCTCCACCTCCCACTCCTGTGCGGCCCAGTGACAGGGATGGGAGCAGAGCGCTGGCGTCGGGCCCTTTTTCTCTGGACTCTGCCTGGATAAAGCGAGCCAGGTTTTCAGGCGCCCTGGGGTGTTCCCATGGCACTCGCTCCAACCTGCTCTGTGCACCCAGGGGTTTGCAACTTGCTGAGCTGCTTTGAAAATGTGGCCATTTTATCACCTGGTGATGCCCAAAAGCAAACCAAGCTCTTTGCAGCCGCATTTGAGGAAATAAGAGTGACCTGAGCTCTCCACAGAAGCCAGAGAGCCCAAGGATAACCTGAGCTTCCTGCGGCCGTGTCTGGGGAGCCTGTGGGTCTGGCCTGTGCAGAGGGAAATGCAGAGTGCAGTGCTCTGGTGGTCCAAGTGTTGCACCCTTCTCAGTGGAGATGGTGGGGTCCACACTGCTCCAAAGCCATGTCTCAAAGGATTTTCGACACACCACCCTCAGGATCCAAACACAGCTCCCCCTGCCCCTGCAATGACACTACATGGACAGCACTCTGGACTGAAGGGGAAGCCGGGGTGTGTGCCAACATCCATGTGAAAATCACATTTCAGCATCTGATGCCCTGCTCCACAGCCCTGCTGTGCCTGCCCGGCAGGCCCGGCCTGTGCTCCCCACACTGCTGCCCACACAACCCCTGCCAGCCCCAGCTGCAGCCCCAGGCTGTGCTGGCCCCTCAAATCTCCCTGCCCCAGCGGGGCCCTTCCCGAGGGCCAGGGGAGAGTCAGGATCTTCTGTGGTGGCTTTCACACAAGGCTGCTGTGACCTTGGCAAGATGTGGCCTGTGTGTTTCAGAATATAGACCTGGAAAAAGAGGTGGGAAAGTAAAACGAAGACAACTGGAAAATGAGCTAAAGGTTTGGAGCAGAAGAGGAAAGACCTGCTCTGTACCATCTCACAGGCACTGGTTTCTACGGAATTTTCCCACTTCTCTCCTACCATAACCCTGGATTTGCATAGTCAGCAGTGACACCACTCAAGTGTGTCCCTGAATCTGCTGAGCACCTGCATCTTCATCCCCTCACCTCTTCCAGTTCAGTGGTGATGATTTAGCAAGATAGAACACTTTCTCTGGGCTGTGACAGGGTGCGCACACACAGGGCACCAAAAAGCCATTTAGACAAAGGACACAAAGATTGGAAAAAACTCACCTTCCCGTCAGTATGTCACCTTTGTCCCTTCCCTCATGATGGGTAAGAGAGCATCACCATACATTTGCCTTTCTATCTGCTCATCCCAAGGTATCTTGTCTTACACCTCACCTTTGTGCAATGGGACAGACCCACTGGGATTCATAACATGACACAGCAACGGAACAGGTCAAAACTCATTTGGAAAAGCAGTTTCACTTTGTATAAATGAAGTGACCTTTGTTAAGCGAGGAGAGGGGTAGCAAGGTCAGAGGTTCTTTTGATCATGTGCAGTCATGTGGGGTGTAGCAGTCAAGTTCCTTTGCCCACCCCAATGGATATTTAATGATTTGATGTAGAACAGTGTCAACAGATTTTTCAGTATTTATTGGCAAGGAGACTTCACCCTGAAGTTTCAATACCACTTCAGTACCTAAACTGCCAACCTAAAATAGCCACTTTCTTGTAATTTCTCCCTGGTGGATGATTACTTAGTATTTTCTATGACAGGAGTTTCTACGTGGCAGACCAAGACAGTCATCTCTGAGTATGCTCTTGGGCTAGTGACAGTGGTAAACTGTTCCTGCTCAAATCCTTCTGCCAGACTGGGCAGAGGGAGATCTGAAGGCAGATCAGCCACATCACAGCAGATTGTAGTGCACACTGGAGTATCCAGTTCCCTTTTTGTATGTGCTGCACAGGAAAGAGCTGATACAATTTTGATACATAAATGTATGAAGAGTAGCACAGCTCAAAATCCTATTTATGTCTGTTTCCGAACAAGAACAGGCTTGAGCTCTGTTTCCCCTCCTCTGATTTCCTCCTGGCTAATTTAGACTTTGTGGATCCTACTCTTAAGTGCCTAAAACTTCCTATCTGTAACTTCATTCCCAGCTCAGAATTGCAGAGCTGCCCACAAACCAGCAACAAAACATCTTACAATGCTGTGCCTAGGAAAACTGAATTTACCCCACAGGTGGTTTTAAACACATTATTTAATGTACTGGTACATAACAAGATTCTGTCTAAGAAGCTCTTTTGTTTAGTCCATTTGGACCAAAAAGATAATCTCACAGCAGTTGCACTTATGTACACTTGATAAATATTCAATATTTCACAGCTCAGCTGTCCCTAGAAAAAATAGCCTGAAATACCACTGGTGGAACAGAAATAATACTTAAAATACTGTGAGAAGACAACTGGCCCCATATTCTTAGTGATCGCTGATTATCTACTGCTTCTCCAACAGGGCTTCTGGCTCCTAATTGACTTTGTAGTATTTACTCACCCACAAAACATTTTACTTTTTTATTCTTCTCTTTGCACAGTTTAAAACAAATCTTTGCTCTGTAACCAATGTTTGCCTCTGCACTGTTGTAGTGGTCTGGGCTGGAAGAGAGCTAAACTCTGTCACAGTACCTGGTATTGCTCTGTTTTGACTCTGTGCTGAAAACAGTGTTGGTAACAGAGGAAAGTCCTCATTATTGCTGAGCAGCACCTGCACTACAACAAGGGCTTTTCTGCATCTCGTACTGCCCTGCCAGCGAGGAGGCTGGGGGTGCACAAGAAGTTGGAAGGGGACACAGCCAGGACAGCTGATTCCAACTGACCACACGGATACCCCAGGCTATATGGTGTCATGCTCAGCACATAAAGCTGGGGAAAGAAGAAGGAAGGGGAGGGACACTCAGCATAGATAGCATTTGTCTTCCCAAGTCACCGTTAGTGGATGGTGGAGCCCTGCTTTCCTAGAGATGGCAGAACATCTGCCTTCCCCTGGGAAGTGAGGAATGAATTCCTTTGTTTTTCTTTGCTTGCAAGTGCAGCTTTTGCTTGACCTATTAAACTGTCATTATCTCAAACCCATGAGTTTTCACACTATCACCCTTCCAAATCGATTGAGCAAGTGGCTGTGCGGTGATCAAATGCCAGCTGGGCTTAAACCACAACCCTGCGGAGAAATTTCATGTTAGAAAACTTTACTGATCCCAAAATGTTACATAGCAGCTCAATGATTTGACAGCCATTGCAGAAAGTCTTCCCAAACTCACAATCTGATGTTGAATCATATGCTAATACTTTTGTGGTGTCTATGAAAGCAAATCATCATCAAGCAATCTAAACATGGAGTGTCTTGTTTAGTGTAGCTACCAGAGAGGTACAATCTCAAGAGTTTTCTCAGTAGCCTAATGATTAACTGATTCCATTTGAACAACCCTGAAGAAAACACAATCCACATCTATGATTTGCCAAATGAAAATAATTTAGCAAATTTAGGAATAAGTTTGCAAGAAACAGAGGACTGAAGCTTGGAACATCCAGCAGACCTTGAGGATGTCTTCTAAAAGTCATTATAATGCAGACATAATCAGTTTAAAGTCTTCTGAGACACACATACTCCCCCACTTCATCCTGGAACCTTTAACTGCTACCTCCCCACATAAAATACTATTAATTTTTAACTTCTCCTTTAATTATCACACCTTACTCTTATCCTCCCTTTGTTTCCATTTTCACATTCTCCCTACCATACCCTAGCTCTGTAAAGCTCTTCTATTATCACTCAGTCTTCAGCTTTTTCTTAACTCCAGGATTCTTACTGGCATTAACCTCCAAATTAAAGTCGGTGAAGCTGAAATGTATCTCAAAATGCAGGAGTGGCAGACAAATAGGCTTTTGAACAAACAGAGATGTTTTGTGAAAGAACCTAGAGATTGATAATGAGCAGTGGGAAGAATGTTCAGCTAATGAAGATGTGCTATTAATAATATTACTTATTTTTGACAACTTTCCTCCAAGGAAGAAAGACACGATTGTGAATCACATTTGCAACATGAGAAAATGAACAAAAAGGACACCAACAACTTTCTATAATAATGGATAAAGGACTAGGTGTTGGAGAATTGGTACAAGGATGTGTCAATTTAAGGTGCACTCTGGATTTGCAGAAAGGAAAGAATGGTTATATTTTCCCATATTCAGAAAGTCAGAAGGACTGAATACTCTTGTTTCTTTGCAACTCCTATAAAGAATCCATAACGTCTGTTCACCTGAGATTTACTGTCACACTCCTCTGCAGTGGGAATTTAATATTCATTCAATAAAACCAGATGATCTAAACATAATTGCACCTGTAAAGTCTTCACAATTGTGAGACCAGTCAGGTGCCCTTGTCAAATCCTCACAAGTTTTCAGAAGAGTCTGGTGCTGACTACTTTCATGGGATGGATTTTCAGACACAAGTGTGAGGTTTCAAAATCTAATCTCTAATGCCTTCTTCAGTTATAAAAGCTTTCCCAAAGTAGCAAGCATGCCCTATGCTTTTCTGTAATAAAACACGGCTAAAAAACATTAAGAAAGAAGTTCAATCCTCTACTTCCACATTGCATGAACTATTATAACTATGCTGTCCTAAGTACTGGGCTACATCCAAGATCCTAGCGCCAGTCTTTCCCCAAATCCATTAGCAGTGATGCAGCCCATCAGCACCCAGCCTTGGGTCCCACGTGTGACACAAAGGAAGGCAGCCAAAGGTGTGCATGTACTGAAAACCATCCTGCTTTTTAGAGCAACAGTAATTAGTGACTCTTCTCTCATTTTCATAAGGCCCAGTGCCTCTTCCTCCTTGATCAACACAAATGGTGAACCACAGACAGTATAACCAATAAAGAAAAAAGAATTACCAGGAACCCAGCAGAGGAGCATCTAAGAAACCCTCATACTGTGCTCTTTGCTCTTTTCACTATTAATTGGCTCAATAAGGGTTCAATAAAATGAACTTTCTAAATATGTGTGAGACAGTTCAACTCAGGCATTGAAATTCTAAGTCTCACAATGCTCTGGGAAAAAGACTTATCATACTTGTCAGTTATTTCCTGGTGGACAATCTCTTTGTGGGGTTTTTCCAAACTCCAAGAAACACAACCACAAAAGCGCAGAGAATAGCTATCTTAGGAAACTGTTTTTTTTACTAATGCATTATCTGGAAAAACACTGCAAAATATTAATTGTATTTTCTCAGACTCTCAAATGCAACACCTATCTATTGAAGGAACACAAAGTCAGGACTGTAACTGCTGGCCAACAGAGTAAGTGAGAGAAAGCAAAACTGAACATCTCTGTTCCCTGCCATGCCACTGCAGAATTATGTCAGTTTATGACATTCCTCACTATCCTCTATATTGCTCCTGTTTTCCCTCTGGTGCACCAGAACCTCTTCCTCCAGCTGTGGCTGTCCAAGGTGGTTCTTAACTAACCACAGTAAAGACAGCAGATTTAAACCAATAAATTTTACCAATTGTTCTTCCTCAATTTTATACACCTGGAAAAGCAGATAAACCTATTTCTTCATTTCTGTTGGCATACCTTCAGATGCATGATTATTTCATTGCAAAGGTACAAATGCAATTCGACTAAACCTCTGTAACAGCACGAGTCAACAATGCTGTGATGAAATCTGAGATCTGAAGTCAGATACCTGCCTCTGTTAGATAATACGCACAACGTATGCTTATTTCAGGGATCATGTCCTTATTCCTTAAAACAAGTTTATTTCTTTGTTCTTTACATTTTGCATAAGAAACCCTTACTATTTGTTAGGAAGCCCACACTGAACTATAACTCCCTCTTTCTTTCTCTTATACATTTCTGATTTGATATGTCCTACCCATTATGACTTATTTTTGGGAAGGTCTCCTGCAATTGTTTGTCTGAGAAAAAAATCCATTGTGCAATGTAATACAATTATACTCCTTTAGAGTTTCTAGTATATTACAACTTTTCCATCATTCAAGTTCAAAATTTAGTGACTCCTCTTTTAATCCTTTTTTTTTTACTTCCTGTGTTTTCAACTAGTTTATTTCCTGCACAAGCATCATACAGGGTAACTGTAATCTGAAGAAAATCTCAATCTGAAAAACTTCATTTGCATTTGAGTATTTTCTTTAGTTCTTTGGTAACAGGATGCAACTTGGTCACAGGGAGAAATTAATGCTAAAAGCTAAACTCTTCTGCTAGATTTCAGAGTGCATGGATAAATACCACTAACTTGTGCCTGGATATTCACAAAGATAAGCTAAACTGTGTTTACTGTAAATGCCCTTTTGTGGAGACCAGTGAGCCTGTCAACAAAGGAACCACAAAGGCCCCCTGGAAGGATGAACCCTAGGGTTCTCTTAGGTTAGGGTGAGAGAAAAGGGTCTCTCCCAAGAGGCTTTGTGTTAAATATGTCAATTATGTTGATATATCCCACTTCTGTTTTCCTGGTTGGCCCGTTGGCCTCCTGGCCCGTTTTTACCCTATATGTCTTCCCTCTGGAAAGTTCTCCCTTCCCGGTTCTCCCATTGGCTTTTGTTCCCTTGCTCCTCCCTCGCTACTCCCTCACTGGCTCCCCTACCTTAACCCTGCCTATGCTCCGCCCCTGTACCCCACAACCATTGGTCCCTGGCGTTTTCTCTGCCCCTATCCGGTCCCATATTTAAGCCTTGGACCCTCCATTGTTCCTTTGTCTTCGCCCTTGGACCCCTTCACCTGTGTGGCAATAAACTGCCTTGTGGAACCCCACACAAAGACCCTTCCCTGTTCCTTGTTGTCAGTCTCTTTGTGGATTATAATCTATCCGGCGTGTGTGTGCATGAGTGCATGAGAAGTGCCCTGCCGAGCGGCTCCCCTTGTTGGAGGCGCTTCCGGAAGGTTGTGGCACCGCACCATCTGCCCTCCCCACAACACCCTTTCTCAAAATGTGACGACGAATCACTGACACTGCTCAGAGCAACATCTCTTACCTCCTCCATCAGTGACGTGGGAAGTCTTGTCCATCTGAATTCTTAGATACTACTTCAGTTTAGTGGATACTACATTCTCTTCCCCCAAGTTACTATGCACCAGATAGACCATACTGGGTACTGCATATGAACAGAAACCTCCGCTAGACATATTGACATGAATGTTGTGCTATAAAACTTCTCTGTATCAAGTCCAATAATTATGGACTTTAATTTCCTTGGAGGAGAGAAAAGTTAACTACAAGAGTGAAATTCCAATGCAGGATAGAAGGGAAAGAATTTTAACTATCAATCAATCTGCTTACCTCTCCATACTTTTGGTGAGTTGGCAAAGGGACAAGACAGACTTCTCCCTTGTCCTTTCAGAACACACCCCATTTTGGGCAATTGAGTTGTAGCTGATGTCCCGGAGGAATTCAGTTACCAACTGCTTATCTTCAGAAACTCACAAGGGAGGAAGAAAAGAGATAAAGTCAAAAAGTCCCACAAACTGACAAAACACACTTCCCAAAAAGCTTCATCCCATCTACAGAAGATTAAAACTTTTGACTTAAACCAAGATTTCCAGGAAATGTGCAGCACTTCCTCAGGTCAAGGGTCACAGTTGAATATCTGCACTTATATATAGGAGAATAAACCACTCACTTTTCAGAAAGGAAGCAAAACCTCATCCCAGTAGGAAAAGCCATGATTTGATCTGCAGTGAGTATTTAATATAGAAACCTCACTGAAACAGTATTTGTGTCCCAACTTGAACTTCATTTCCCTAGACTGAATCCAAGCTTTGACACAAGTTCATGGTCAGGCATTTGGATAGAAAGTGGAACACATAATACTGTAACTAATTCCAGCATCCTCTCCAGAAACCTGTTTTGAAAGAAGAGTTATCAGCAACACTTGCTGAACTTGTACTGAAAATGACCTTTACTTTGGAAACAAAACAAGCCCTTGCACCATCTGAAGCTCAGTCAGCCCCCCTAATGTTTCAGTGCAAACCAAATGACAAAAAAAGTGTGGTATGTGGAAAAGAACAATGACAAACACTTTCCATGTTTTAAGAACTTTACATGAGGAGAAAACTTGCCACACAATAACCTACATTCTTCAAAGCTTGCAGATGAAAGTGATTTCTTACAGAAAACAAGATAATTCCACAGTAAATAATTCTGACTTTTGTTCAAACTGCCCTAGTACTGTAGCACAGCTAAATCAAGAATCAATTAAACAAAACACTAATTCAAACTCTCCAGAATAAAAAGAAACAAGGTAATAATCAGAACCTTATCAGAAACCTCAGTAAAACCAAACTAAACAAATGCAACCAATCACTCATACATTACTGAAAACAATCACTCCTTTTAATATCCCTAAGAAAAAAAAATCACTGCAACAAATTCACCTCATACAAATATGAATTTTATTTACAATTTTCCAAATTATCAATCAAGTCCAACTTCTCAGTTAAATGTGTAGCATTTGTCCTTTAAAACAAATTAAACATTGTGTTCTTTTTACATCTGCAATGTGGAGTCCATAGGTACATGCTATTTGGGGCATCTAATGGAACAAATTTAAATCACTGTGTGTGTTAAACACCGAAGGTATTCTGTGAAGACTCTTCAAAATTTATCTGCCTCAGGGACAAGCATTTCCACAACCACTTTCTGATGACAATTAACTAGGAAGGTTTAAAAACCCAGTATTTTATACCAGGACATACTGTTCACATATACTGCAGTGTGTGTTACCATGTTCCTATTGCAAAGCTGCCTGCTCTACAAGCAATGCTACTGAAATCAGACTAAAGATTACCCACAGATTTAGATATTATTCAATGTGAATAAAAATGGCCATTGATGACTTTTACTTGAGTATGTGTAATTATGGGCCAACTTGTACCTGATCTGGTACCAGTGTGATGTGATCTGTTCTGAAACTTGAAACCGCATGGGTCATTATAATAAAATCTTTTACAACTGTATTGCACATAAGGTTCCTCAAAAGCACAAATCTACATAATTGCATCATGAACTCAGAATTTACCTGCTAACCTGCATGAAAAAATTAACCAGATGGTAAAATCATTTATTTTTCTCATCCCAGTGTCTGTGAATGAAGAGGGAGAAAATACATACACTTTGGAACCTATTCAATTATTTGTTTCTTCTGCATGTGATTTGTACTTCAGAGATGAGGATTTAAAAAAAAAATAAAAAAGCCAGACAGACCTTGGATTTATCTTTAAAAGTACCTCAAAAACATAACAAAAATTCAATTTAATTTTGATACATATTAAAATTTTAGTCAGTTCTGCCCGACAGCATAACACGACAGAAATGCACAAGACTTTAAACATGCTTTAAAATGACATTCAACAAAGTATTTAAAATTTAATAAATAGCATACAATCACACACAAATACATTTCATACTGGATCTTTAAGCCTACTAAAAACAGACTGGCAAAGAATAAATAAAACAGTAGTTGACAGTTTTGATTTAAAAAGGTGTAGTTTCTTGTTGTCACGCTAGTAGCCACATATTAACCTGCTTATCACAAAATTGGAAGTTATGAGCTTTTTTTCTCACTGATCTGTTTTGCTCCAACATGTAGTATCATAAAAAAATACACTAAAAGGGTTTTCTTTTGGTTTTTTTAAACAACCAGTCTGCGACCGAGTAAACCAGTTTTTAAATACAATGAATAAATAGGGAATTAGTAAAGCAAATTCAATTGCAACAAAAACGCAACACCCCAAGAAAAGAGCCATAGAAATATATAGCCATTGCAATATTAGACAATAATAGTACTTAAAGTGATAGTGCTTGTGCACTAAGCTCATTAGAGACCTTAATATGATTTTAGTGCAAATCCCTTGAGTCCAAACAAGCTTTATACCCTACAGTATTAGGGAAAGATCTATTACCAGTTGGAACTTATTCTGTAGTGTATTTGTACATATCGGATATTTAAATAACTAATACATATTGTAATATCTTCGGCCCTTTTTTACTTCAAATGAAAAAGACTAATGACTGGGGATTTTACATACTATTTGGCTGTACCATATTAGACTGCAGTTTACGAAAGTCAGTGCTAAAAAAGCTTTTGCCATCAGTTTATCTATTATGCCTAAGTTTCATATATCATTGCATTTTGTACTTCTGAAAGAAAAAGAATGCTCCTGGAGAAAGTTTCTCCTCCCTTTAAGTAAGTTCACATTATGATGAAATTCAAGAATATTTAGACAGTGTTGAATAAACTCAAAGAAAAGTACATATTTTACATAAACAATCCTTACCAGTATTTAGTATATTAAGTCACAAGTATGTTGGCAATAATACAACAGAGTCAATTCCTAAAGGAAAATAATTCTGTACAAATTCACCTGTTAATATGGGGTTAAACAGGCAGCCAATAAGTCTTGAGCAGCCATGTTTCAGGTTTGAACTATAGTACCAGGATAAACTAAATTTGAAACTAATGGGGAAAACTTCAGTTTAAAGAGTAATCTGATTATACTGGATACACACATTGTGTATTCAGAGCCATTAAAATGTTCACTCTTATAGTTCCATAATGTCATCCAGTATAAGAAAAGTTTAATCAATCACACAGGCTAAAATAGCTTTAACATATTGTTGTCCTGGATTTTTTAGAACTAAAAACTAATTTTAACTGTGAAGTACAAAACAATGACAGATATTGCTCCAACTTGTACACAATCTTTCCTAAACAATCCGTACCTAGCAGAGTAATAATGCCTCATCGTCACTAGTTTCATTTTTCACTGTTGCCTCTAAGCAAGTGTCGGGTATCTGGGCAGTGTGCACGATGCCACAGCTCTCACAGGGGCCATCTCGACTGCATGACCTCACACTGTGATGTGTTGCACTGTAAGGCTGTCTAAGCCCTGGTCCTTGATCTGAGCTGAGATCAAGTAGAGGTCTTGAACAGTCATTCATGTCAAAGTCTGATGCTACATCAGAGACTGGAATTAACATTTCAACATCATCATCCTCTTCTCTTCCACTTACCCCATTATCAAGCTGTCTCAAAGGACTTTGGTTCTGATTCACTGAGCTTGATCTCCCTAAAGTAAAGCGTACCCAGCGTAAGCCTTGAGTCATACGGCTTAGTGCGCTCGTGAGCTGGTGGCGTGCGGGACTTGTGCTTGGGGGCTCTACACTTGTCACTTCTCTTCCACCATCCGTGGCACTGCTGCTGCTGCTCTGAGCAGAGGAACTCCCACACGCTCCCACTGTTGCTTCTATTGCTGTTGCAGGAGGGACTTTTTGAGGCAAGGTGGCAGCAACACCACCAACTGCTCCTGCTGCGTCTCTTCTTTCATTTTCTGTGTCTGTATCATCAGATTCAACTGAAAACAAACTTCTGTGAGTATTATTTCTTTCAGCTTCTCTACTAGTACTTTGGCTGGCAACATCATCTCCATCCGCAGAGACCAATGCCAACGACCCAGAATGACGTGACCTTGCAAAATTAAAAATTCGATTCCAAATGTTACTTGATCTGCCAGCCATAGGAAGTCTGATTGAGGTAAATCCAAGCTGAGATCGTACTGCCAGCCTCAGGTTTTCCAGAACTGAAGCCTAAATGAGAAGACAAGCAACAATCAAGTGTTGACAGTCTGCTGGTACTGTTCTAGCAAAGAAAGAATGGTAACTGTTGTGGAAAACAGCATTTAACAAAGTTAAATGTAGAGTCTTAAATATTAAAAAATGTTGCATCTTTCATAATAAGGGTCTGGTATATGTAGCAATAGGCTATTTAAAAAAAAAAAAGTCTAGATGCTCTAGAGGAAAAAACATTATAAACAGGCAAATAAAGTGGAAATACACATGCAAAGGTAATAAAAGAGCAATGAACTCTATATAAGGTACATTTCTGCCCTAATTAAGGATCTCTAAATAAGACAATGTGAAAAGCAAGGCACTATAGCCTGGATATGGAACACTGATTAAAGGAAAGTACAACCCCAGAGCCAGTACAGCAGGCATACTAAATCTATTACAAACAGTCTTACCGAAAAGGTAGTCACCGTGGATTTTAGAGTACAGCACATAGAAACATGTCTCAGAAAGTGTAGGATTTAAAAACAAAGTCTTTCAGAAGGATTTAACAAAGGTGCCACCTTCTTTATCCACTACCATAGGGCTGCCTCAAAGGGACTAAATTAAATATCTTCTCCAGCAGAAGCTTATAGTTTGATTTTTTTTTCCCCCCTTCTGGTATCATCAATTAATTCCAGTTTCAAAATGCTTTAATGCTTCTGTTTAAATAAAATTATCTTTTTTGTTCTAAACTATACATTTTCCAAATTCAGTATACATTTTCCGGTCATTTAGCTACAGAAGAATGCATACCTAAATTTTCCTGTTTAAAACCCTGTATAACTTTTCAACTGTAAGGTAACACAGACACACAAACTCCTTTGTATTGGGGATCCCTAATGATGCCTGAAGTGGCCACCTAAAAACAGAGACTAGACAGGAGGAAGGGAATAAATGTTGGTATTTATTTGGAAGGCCTTCAAAGGTACACCCTGGGGAGTCCAGAGGCTACTGCCAAGATGGACCCCACGATGGACAACAGGTCACGAGTTCTTCACACTTTTGTAAGTTTGGTTCATTTGCGTATCAGGGTGAATTCCCCAATTAAAGCTTCAGTTTAATGATGTAATTTCCCCAAGCTTGCCTTCGCTTTAGAGGCTCTTAGTTTATACTTTTTGGGCCTAGGACGGTCTGAGCGTTCTTGGGAGAGCAGGCCTGGAGAGGCTTTGTTATGTCTACCTAGCATGAGACAGCAGAAGTTAACAGGCTACAAGGAACTTCAGTGTTACACACTAGGCAGTACAGGATTTGAAAAATATAAAAGTTAAAACCTAATGCATCACTAACTCAAACTTAGAGAAAACACTGCCTTAGCTAAGTAGCTCAATTATCAAATAGGGTAGAAGATCTTCTACCGTCATTCTAAAAATATTCACAAATGTGTTTAATTAGAGGATAAAGCCCATATTCACAACTTTTCATTAAGATTATGGCAAAACTGTAGAATATTCTTCAAAATAGCCATTTCTCCCCAATTAAACCCTCAACATATATGCATGTAATTCCCTTCATTTATAAAAACTGAACTTTAGTTTTCTCATGCTGTCACCTTCACCTCCCTCCACCATCCTTCAGACAACACAGCAGAATATCCGAACAATACTGCATGCACAACCTACCTCTTCCCTTCCATTAGTTCACAGGATGATTGAATTCAAGCATGCAGTATGTGTGTATAGCAGCCTTACTTTCAAAAGCTACTGAAGAGACTGCTACTCACGCTTGAAAATCCAGGTCTGAAGGCATGTATCAGTTTTAGGCAGAAAGCACTACACAGAAATTAGAGCATCGAAGATTCCTACAGCTTGAGACTTCTAGGAAATCCTGAATAACTATCTTCAGTCCTATACAGGTTTACAATCTTAAGATGTATATTTTGCTCGAAACAAATTTTAACACATCTTGATGGAATATTGACTCCCTTCCCCCAACACTTTACCATATTAAAAATCGAGTTTTATAATTTATAGAAGTCAATTTACATTGCCTTGAGTTTTTATTGATGCTGTCTCCTCTGAAAAACAAAGGTTTTAAGCAATGCAACTCCATTGTCCAAGTATAAGTAAAGTTTTTATCATGGAAGCATCAGTGCTCTACAATGACATTTTCATTGCTTTTGGAGTTGATGGCCTGCTCACTACTACTCCTGATTTCTATGCTAGCTAATTGGTCAGTATAGTTACTTCAGTTTTCAAGGCCTCAAGTCTTATTTGAAGTACTGGTGTTCTTAATGGGAATTCAGTAACACTCTCACTGTTCAAAACTATTGTATATGCACTGATATTTTATGGAGTGTGAAATCATGGTTACATATAAATACTATGAAGCAACTACATTTTGTTATGCTTAATTACAAAAGATTGTCATGTAATTCCAATATATTCTGAAATGAATTTAAAATGTATCCAAAGAAACAGTGGGTAATTCAATTTACGTCAAACTAAAGAGTAAAGAAAATTTCAGTAATTGCACAGCTTTTCAAAAGCTCCAGTATCAATCTCTGACTGCAGCCACTACATGTCTGGGTCTTTCAGAACTGTCCCCTCTATGACAAGATTTCCTTTTAGTAAAAACGAAGATCTTTACATCACCTTTATGGGATTTCATGACAAAAAATGGGTCTGAGCAAGCTAGATTTTTCTGAAAATCATAATTGTTCCTACACTTATTTATGTACACCAAACCTGAAGTGTCCCACACAGTGTAGGGACCTGCATAAAACATTGGCTTGTTCCAAGTTACCTGTACTAGAGGACTTACACATCTGGGCATGATAACTGAATTGTCTCCACAGACTTTCCTGAGCTAACCCTACCTCAAGAGACTTGTGAACATAGATCCATCATAAACTGGTGAAGCTTAATTTTGGAAAAGAGGACAGCAAGCCAAATTTGTAGAAGTACAGAATTGGTTTGAAACAGTAACATACTGATCTTTATTATAACCACAGTAACCCACTGAACAAGAACAAGGGATTCTACAGTGTTCACTACAGGCATTTATTAAATTAATTAATGAAGGTCAGTGCCAATTTAGCTACCAAAAAATCTTTACAATGTGTTCTGACACATTTTTAAAGACTCTCATGCAAATTGCAATTTATTTTCCTCTTTTCCTCTGAAAAATTTTTTGTGACAGATCCTAACTGCTTGTGAACATGTGTGCATGAAAGAACATGTGATAGTCATGTAATTTTTTCTTACAGTAAACTCTGCTATATTAACTGCAACAATGTAATTAATGCCAACTCTAATAGAGCACAGCAGGATTCCTAGACTAAGACATTCCTTCTATTTCTCAAAAGAGATTTGTAACTGAAAGACATTTTTAATTACTTAAAAAGTTGTTTGACAGAAATTCATTAATCACCCAAGTAAGAAATGTGCTAATCCTCCACCTCTGAATCTGGATGACTAGAAACTATTAACTTCCATTTACTAGCTTTTACTTTGTAACTTGTTCATGTAATTTTATATGATATTACAGCCTGGTCTTCTCCATCACCTTATTATGCACAGCAGGCATGAACGTACCTACACACTGTGTACGTGAACTACCATTTTGCATTAGAAGTTTAGGTATTCTTTCCCAAATCAAAAAGTGCTATCTTGCAATCCTTACTTTCACAACAGTAATACAGAACATACAATTAGATCTACCAATCTATTACTTTTCATGCAAAAGGGGTTCTAAAGTGTGCATTACTGGCATTATCAACAAAAGAAAGCCTGCAAAGGAAACTGTGGTGTTACTGTATCATGATTTTGTCCAACTGCTAATCATTCCTGTAACATTACTGACTTGAAAGGAGGAAAAGGAAATGCTCTAGAACAGAAGAATGTACATGAAAGTTAAAATATCTTTTTTTCAGTCTTCTTAAAATTTAAGTGGTCTGCCTGCTATTTTGAAATCTTACCTGATTTGGGGAACAAACAGGGAAATCTTCGACTGGTGGAATTAAACCCTGGGCAATTAATTGTCCATAGGATGGAGGAGCTTCTCTTCTTAATAGTTCAGCCTCAACCCTTGACAAATGAGTTTCGAATGATCTTTCAAAGAGAAAAGAAATTTCAGAATACATAAGACACTGATGCATATATACATATAAAAAAATAAAACTACATCAGACTATCAGAATCTGAAAAAAAATTTCAGAAGACCACGTTTTGTTAATTTAATTTAAATTTAATTGACGAAGAATATAAAGTCATTCCTATGGGTCTGTCCAGCTGAAATGAGAGCAAAAAAAACCAACACAAAAATAAGTTTCTTAAAAGTAAACAAACAAACCGGCCCAAACCCCAGGGCTAAATATAAAAAGCACTATGAGTAATGCTTATATTATTGTAAAAAATTGAAGGCTATGTAATCCTGGTATGAACTAGCCTACAAGAAAAGAAACATGCTGTCATATACAGAACTGCAACATAAATTGCAAATTAATTAACTGCAGTTTTTCCGCACTTCCTTTTTGTTAACATCATCTGAAAGCTTAACCAACAGTGAAGTGATCAGAATACTTCTATCCTCTTTTCTTCACTGGGAGAGCAGTCAGTCACTGGAACAGGCTCCCCAGGGAGCTGGGTCATGGCACCCAGCCTTCAGAGTCCAAGGAGCATCTGGACCATGCTCAGCCATAGGTCTTAGCAAGGTTTAGTTTTACATGTCCTGCAAGAAGCAGAGACTTAGACTTGATATTCCTTATGGGTCCCTTCCAACCTGATAAACTCTATGATTAACTAACCTCTTTTTACTATCAAAGAAAAAGAAACAATATCTTTACAAATCACGTGCAACAGTATCTGTATGGCAATAAAACTGCTTCAAGTACAGACAATAGAAGATACCAAAACGTGTAAAGTTGAGTTCAACTTACCTTCGCTCAAACATCCTGAGTGAGTACAATTTACAAGTACATCCCAGTGCAATGACAAGCAGCAATCCGCAAATAAGACTCCCAATGACAGCTGCAGTTATCACTCTAGTGGGCACAATGACTGGGCAATTCTCTTCGTCACTGCCATCACCACAGTCATCTTGAGAATCACAAACCCAGCTCTCAAACACACAGCGGTTATTTTTACAGTGAAAATTGCCTGGCTGACAGAAGAAACAGTTCTTTTCATCCGAACCATTAGGGCAATGATTCTGGTAGTTGCAGCGATCTGAACGAGGGTAGCAAACACCATTTCGAGAGCAGGGAAACTCATCTCTTTGGCACATGGTGCAGTTAGTTTCATCCCTTCCATTTGGACAGTGCCAGTAGCCATCACAGCGTTGCTGCTCTGTGTAGCACCCCCAGTTTCCACCACATGGGATTTCCCAGGGCAAACAGAAGCCATCAACTTGATAGGTTGCATTGAACCCTCTTGCAGCATTCACTTTGTCAGCACAAAAATGCACTCTTATCTGTCCTGAGGATGAAACAACTGTGAGGGGAGCATGAGAGTCAAATGCTGTCAGTACACGCAACAGCCTCCGTGGATTCTCCTCTAATCCATCGTATATTTTGACATAGTCTCCATAACCTGTACCATCAAGTTTAAAATCAGTGAATCGCAAGATTACTTTGCGATGATCACCAGTGTCTATCAGCCAGGTGCAGTTGCTGCCAGGTGGATAGAAGTCAGGATAGTTGGGAGAACTGAAAGTACCATAAAAGTATTTTAACCACTGCCCACATGTTGGCACATCACAGTCTATTTCATCTCCTAGGTCAAGACAATCAATGTTACCATCACATTTTAAAGATTCTGGAAGGCAAGTGTAAAGCTTGGTGAAGCGGGAAAGACACTGGAACTGATTGTTAGCACAAGGCTGAAAGGAAGAAGCTGTTGGAGGATTAGTTTTGGCACACATTTCTTCGTCCGAGTTGTCTCCACATTCATCCATGTTGTTACATTTCCAACTTTCTGGAATACACTTCCCATTAGCACAATGAAACTGGTCACAATCACAATTTGGTTCATCAGATTTCCCTGGAAGTAAAAAAAAAAAAATTTTTTTAGAGTGTAGCACTTTAATGGTTTGTGTTGCATATTTATTTGCTGCACCAGGTACTTCAGAAGGGCAAAGCAAATGCCTGAAGTGTCTGTAAACCATGGCAACTTTCAGCAAATTTCAAGATAAAACAGTTTTTTCAAGTCAAAATTCCATCAACACATCAGCATGAACCTTATTCTTAGCTGATTTCAGTCAAATAACTTTAACCCAAGCAAGAAAACAATGCTCATTTATAGCTATTGTGAAATCTGACTCATAATATGCTAAAAATAAGTTAGAAAAATACTCTCCCATCTATCACTCAAAATACAGAAACATTTTGTGCTGCAATACTGATTGTCTCCTCAAATTCTTTCCCATCAAAGCAGTCAGATTCTCTTCTGCTTTTGGAGGTTCCTACTTTGTACCAAAGGATCTAAGGCAAGAGAGAAGCTGACAGCTGAAGATTACATATTACCACCAAAGAAAAAAACCTCTGCCCTCTCCTCTTCCTACTGTTTGCTCCTGCCTGTCCTGCAGGAACTAAGATGAGAGTGCAACAAATGCAAAAATGCATGCTTGCCTTTACTTTTCAAGTTCCAGCCATGTTGAACACAGAAGCATACCTGGGATCCAAGCTATTTCAGCTCTGCAACAGTTCAGCTGAGTCAAACACTGAATCACTTTCAATCACTTTTATTTCTACAAACCACAGTGCAGACTGTAAATTTTGCTATGAAACAAACTATCATGGTCAAAAAATTTAAAACAAGTCTGCAATGCAGATGATCCTACACAGCAGTAATTCAGAAAATAAACTAGACAAATATATATTAATTCTAAGGAACACTATACCTAAGGTTTTAATAAGGAAACAGGAAAGACAGCATGATGAACTCACTGAAATCCTAATGTTCCCAGGAGAAGCATGTTCTATCTTTTTTTACAAGAGAACAATTCCGGTTGGAATGGAGGCCATCTAGTCAAATCATCTGCTCAAAAAAAGGCTAACTGATGTTTGATTAAGCTCTTCAGTGCCTTCTGCAATCAGGTATTTTTAAAGTTCCACTGCTTTATTAGACAACATGATAAAAGTTTTCACAGCTAGCTTGAATTTTCCTTGCTGCAACTAATCTGCTCTGATAGGTCAAGTCATATCATACCTTTGTTCTCCTTTTTTCTGCTTTAGTATCTCTTAGAAAGCATTAAAAATAAATACTCTAACTTAAAATAATAATTTTTCTTTAGAAAAGTAGAACACATTTTTAAATTTCACAAATGCTAAGGCTTTTAAAAAGTGAATGTAGAAAAAATGAAATCAACAAGAGTGATAAATGTTATAAGCGCTGCTAAAGAATGTTTAGTCTACAAATTGGCTTTCAGAGACTGAAGAATGAAAGGAGAGCAAAATGTATGTGCTGCCAGTGACTGATTTTCAGAAAACATTCATTTCAGTAAAAAAAGTCCAAAGAAGAGATGCAGTATAAATGATACCATCTTCTTGTTCCGTTACAGATACATAAGTATTTATATATATTTAGTACACTCACACACATACATATGGTCCACAATACTAGTATGGCAAAGTTGGAACCTTGGCCTTGAATTCAAAAACCTGTAAAACTGAACTGCTAGACTAGTCCTACCTAAACTGAATGACTGTGCTCCACAGGTGCAGGCAATATAGAATATGCATCATTGAACCTGTTCAAGTACTGATTATAATCTAGCCAAGTCCTTCTGCATTGCAGAACCTGGAAGAGGTTGAGAGGAAAGCTGTAACATGGAGTTATAAATTTTGACGGGAATATTGCAGTAACAAAAGAGGATACAATTTCAACCCAAGCTCTTCCTTCTACAAGCTTTTAAACATCCCAGTCTGATGAAACGGTCTGATGAAAACATTCCAAATCTTAAACTATTTTAAAAGAACTTCCAGGTGCCTACTACTAATGGCTAACCTTCTTCTTCCCAAAAAATCATTCAATCTGCTTACTGTTATTCCCACTTTGAATATACAAGTTGTGCATGCAATCAAAATACATTACCTAATCTATATTTTCTCTGATTTCAATAAACCTTGAGAAGACTACAGGAAATACCCACAGTCAATACTTACTCTGTTACAAGGACGTAATTCTTGGAATAGGAAACAAAAAGTGAAACCATAAAATTATACTAGGTATCATTTGAAACGTACCAGCAAAATAGGCCAATCTGAAGCCTTTTCTGGAGATGCTATCATCTGAATGAAACCTTATCCAAACATGATCCTGTGAAGAGATGTATGGTGAGGGAATGGAAGAGCCACATGCTCTATAGCCTTCAATATTCTTGTAGCTTCCAATTGTTAACCAATCCAAGCTGCATCGTCGAGATCCCTGAACATCAAAATCTTGAAAGCTGAAACAGAAAAAGTTCAAAATTGCTACTGAACTCAATATTACACAAACAATCTGATTAATTACTACACATGGAAATTAGCTTGAAGTTCTTTTTGAAATAAAGAAATACTTCTGAAATAAAAAGAGTAGCTTCTCTACCCATTAGAAATAGGATTTAACCTTGTGCTGATACTTTTAGATTATGAGGACAGCAAGAATCCATTCTGTCAAATAAAATATTGCATCCACCACTTAAAGAAATGCAGTTTTGCTACAAAAACACACGTTGTCTTAATCTAAAAATAAATTCTGTTAATGAAATTGTCCCTATGTGTCTCATTTAATGACTTTCATATACTACTAAGTGATTTTGTTTAACCCAAATTTCCCCAGAATTTTAGCTAATGCTACACTTATGGCAATAATATGATTTGACATTATAAATACAGCTAAATTGTTCAAAACTACGTTTTCAGGTAAGACTTCCTCCCAGTCTCACTACTCAGCTACGCAACCATTATGTCATGGAATGCCATGGTGTGGCTGCACTCAATCAAGACAAGCTGCCATGGTAATGACGTGTGAGGGGGAGACAGTCTGTGCAAAACAGGTCTGCACAGACAACAGAGCACTACCAGAAGTGAAATGTGATACGTATGAGTGGAAGAAAACAACATGAAAGAAAAAGAGTTTTAATAAAAATAAACAGTATGAAATGTGTAGAAAGCATTCTAGCAGCTGAACAGTTTTACCTACTTTACACTACATTTATGCCAGTTAAATATTCAGTAGAAAGATCGTTTAAATTAAGAAGCAGTACTTTAAACGAGTAACTGATGTCAAAGAAAATACTTCATAATGAAGACCAGTTTCTTAGGTCAGCAAGTCTATACTGGAAACTGAAGAAAATCTGCAGGTAATGCAGTTTCATGACCAAGTCTAAGCAGTACTAATTTGTATGTTGATGCTACGAGAAACCAGTAATCGGAAATGAACTGATGAGAACTTGAATCCACAAGTTTTTTACATTACTACTTTAGAAAAGTTACAAGATATGGGAAACTGTGGGGAGCTCCCTACATCAAAACTCGGCCTTTCCTAAACTGCAGTCATATCTATTGACTATTTGTCCCTGACATTATTAAGCATACCAAGAGACTTCATAGCAATGAAGCATTACAGCATTTACTCTACACACTTTTAAATGAAAAATTCTTATGTTTCAGACACATTAAAAGGATTCAAATAAATGAGCACATTGACATTTTTTCTAGTCACCAATTCTCCAGCTAAAAACAAATGCTACATGGCTGTGTGAGAACAAATCGGATAAAAGGAAAGGCAAACGACAGACAGAACTGAAATCCTTCACTTACAGGAAGGAAGAGAAAACTGGTACATGCACAGTTGGCAGTTAAAAATGTCTGGTTAGTACTTCTTCAATCCACATGGATAATACAGGAGCACTGTTACCTTATAGTAATGATCTCCCCTGGGTTCGCGTGGATGTACCAGCTACAGTTAACTTGGGCAGGATACTCAGAGGGCCACCCTGGACTTGTGATTGTCCCACTTGGTGATCGAATTTGTTCTGGAATATCTCCACAAGCTAAAATACACATATATATGTTGAAAGCAATTTGATTAATTCCTTAGGTTTTAGGACAAAATATAGGACAAAAAACCCCACCCAACCAAACAGCACTAATCAAGGAAAATATGAGAGTGGGTTAGATGACATACCAATTAAAAAACCCACAACTTCTAAAGGAGTTTGTAATGGAACATGTCAGCCAAAAGATGTTTTCCAACACTGCCACTGCGGCAGTTTTTGTCAATTACTATTACAGATTAAAAAAGATTATTCTATGTAGACTTTGACAACTTTAATAAAGTGAAAGATTTTTTTATTTTTAAATTTTATTTTTTGTCTTCACAAAGATTCAGTTTAATTTAACTATGCATTTACACCTTATACTGGTAAGTGCATTAGAAGATGAAAAGCAAATTAAAGCTAAATAATCAAGTAGCTGAAATTTCCTGTCATAGGTAGATCCAGTGTTTGACCATCATTTAAATACCTCCCCCCCTTCCAGTTCTTGGCATGGAAATGATCTTCATAAACATGATTCCAAATGCTTGAAAGGCAAGAGCACTTACTGCAGCAGAGCGACCTGCAGAACTACATTTCTGATAATGGACTAGAAAGCTTGTATTTATAGGTCTGATTATATGCAACTGAAGTAACTCAGTCATTTGTACTCTTACTTTATCATAGGTGTAGCTTTCTTCTTTGGCCTTAACTCAGCTGCTGTTCCTTCCAGTTCTCAGTTCTGCTGATTTTATTTGAAGCAATGTACTTACACTTAAGTTCATGGGTTTTGTTTTCCTGTTTTTTCCCCCCTTAGCAGCCTCATATCCAACACCTGTCATATAGCATATATACAACCTTCACATAAGCAGGAAGGCTAGAATACTCTCGCTACAGAGCTTCAAATTATGACGAAGTCTCAGTGGTCAGAAAACACATTAAAAATAACTGCCCTCTGTGCTTTTATTTTTCAATTTTATCACTGATAGTCAAAAATCTGCAAGCTGTCAAAGTTTACTGGTAGCCCAGTAAGTTACACACAGTAGTCTGAACACAAGAACTATTACAAATAAGGAAGCACTTCCATTATTGTCTGATCATCAAAATATTTTAGAATTCCTATTTGATTAAAATAGCCAATCAGAACTGATGCAATAAACAAACAGGATAAAGAATGAACTGCATTTATAACAGTGCAAAAGTTGCAGTAAGGTAATTTGTGGAGAGGTTATTGTTTTCTATTTTTATGCACATTCAAGCTTTTAAAATAATTTTGCAATACTATAGGGACTTGAAATTATAAGAAGTTATAATCTTAAATAACTATTACTTTAAAGTATTTCTATATGACATAACAAATACACTTTTAAATATATTTTAGAAGGATTAAAAGACAAAAATGCTGACATATGTCTGAATTTTCTGTATTAACTTAAATACAGCAGCAAAAATAAAACTCAGTAAATTTACCTTTTCCCTGTATATCTGTAAGAGAATAATGCTTTAAACAGTTTTTCGCATGTTCCTTTTTAGAGCTTTACTCATGCTACACAGTTAAGTATTAACATACTTTAACTGTAGAACACAGGAGCTGCCCTAGTATCTCAGGATGAAAAGGTCACAAAATAGAGAAAGATACTATTCACTTGAATATGCAATCATTCACTTTCTTCTTAAATTTTGAGCAAACCCTATAGGTGGTGCTCTAACACCATGATAATTTGGAACACAGCTCCTGTGTAAGTGATCTTTTTATACTTAACATTTGTTCAGGCATTAAATGTAAGGACTTGAAAGAAAAACTGGTTATTAAGTTGTTAAAGTAAAATAGCAGTTTAAACAAAAACCAAAAAACATAGAAAAGAAAAACAGGCAAAAAAAGTAGAAGTATGTATAAGATGTTTTGTACCAAGCTAGCAAATGCTGGCAACAATTCCACATACTAGTTGGTTACTACTGAAATAGTCCCCAACTTCAAAAAAGTTGCCTGAAGGTGAAATTCACACCACAACACACACCTGAGATCAGGTATTTCCAAACTGGCAAGCAACATTTTGTCACTGAGAACCTCTAAAGAAGCTATTAAGTTTACATGATGAAGGAATCTTTGCACTAAAATACCTAAAAGGTAATCCATTCAACATGTGTATATTCAGTTTTACAGAGTTCACCTCCAAAAACACGAACATACATAAACTGTACAGCACTACAAACAGTAATGTATTTGTTACACAAGTATGAATGGAAGAAATTCCACAAAAAAATCCTGTATAACCAAGGTAGTTCTTTCAGAGCACATGAAAGCTTCCAGTTTTACTCAAACTCAAGATTTTTTTATCCTTTGCAGAATCAACCTTATCCCTGTAATTTATATATTATTTTATTAAGATGTCTTTTTCTCTGTTTCCAGTAAAGCTTACACTACAGAGCTGAGAGCATTTGCAACAGCATCCAATGTGGGGAGAGAGAAGCAGACTATGGTGGGCATGAGGAAGCAAGAATGACCACAGGCACAGTAATAAGGGGTGAACAAAACTGTACAAGTGCTGTAGAAGAGAGAAAGAACTGAAGGAAGTATTCATATTACAAAGTGGGGGTTCAAAAAAAAAGGGAATGGACTTGAAAAGGGAATTACAGCTCTCTTTACTTCAAGTTGGCTAAACAAGCTAAACACACTTGCATACTGGATATATATTTATGCACTACAAATCTCTTACTTACAACTCAGGAGACAACAGAAATCTCCTGTTTGCTTAAAAAGTGTACAGAGGTCAAGACCAACTGTGCAGACACTGCACTTCAGAAGTGCTGTCTTTTTGAGAGAGAATAATTTCTCAGCGAGATTTTTAAAATCAAGGATAACCTTTTGAAATAGAACAGCTTTAAAGGGAATATACTTTATAAAGACAATAGCAAACCTTTAAAATCAATTCCTAACCCTCTGCCTAACTAGGATGTTTCTCCTAGACCTTTTGAGACTGTAAGGTGACATACATTGTATTCATGTAAACATGCAGAATGTAAGCAAACATCAAGAAGGATATGGGATAAGAAAGAAAATCCAACTGGCAGCACGTAAAGCAGAAATGTATCAATAGAGGCAAACATCCTTACTTTACTCTAAATTGTGGAAAATCTGCACTTTTAATCTCAATTGCTAGCAGCCCTGTAAGCATTTGTCATACAGGTCAGTTATGTCTAGGACAACTTATAATTACAGGAAAACTGATTAGGTTTGGAATAATTTATTTAAAGTATTACAAGAGAACAGCAGAATGAAAATTAGACGAGTCAGGATAAAAGGAAATGAGTTTGCAACCAAGGCAGAAGCACAAAAGAAATTGAGAAGGTTGCACTGTAGAGAAGCAAAGACACCCAGTGATGCTTGCCCAAGATGTTCTCAAATCTCATGCTGGTGGCTGTAATATTTGGAGGGAGGAACAAATTCTTCCTGCACAACCATTTCTACGTGAATGTTATTGCTGCTTACGCTCCCTTCAATGCCCTCATATGCTCTGGCACAATTCCGCTCATCCATCTGCTACCTGTTTCAAACTCTTTCCTTTGAGAACCTTTATTCTATTAACAATCTATTTGCAATTCTGTTTGTTACACTGATAGAACTGTTCAGTAAATTGCAATACTGCAATTAGGACTGAGGATGTTTCACATATTACAGTGTAAAATAATGGTCAAAAGAGCCGTGCACATAATTTTCTGGTGTATATGGATTTTCCCGTAGACTTTTTAAAAACAGACACAGCAGTTTCTCTTATTTCCTTCCTTCTGAAATTTGTTTACCATCCCACATCACAGAACATTATCATAAACTACAGGATGTTGATTGGTAAACAGAAGAGAGCCAATGAAAAGTTTGTTGTACCAAATTCAACTAGCAAGTTATAACAAGAAAATAATTAAGAAACCTATGCAAAAATTCTGTAGCAAGATCTAGAGAAGTAAAATACCTGTAGCAAGAGTGAACAACATGTCAAGGAAAAAAAGTCACTTCAGAAAAGCAGGGAGAGGGAGATTAGGGATTTATCTTCACAGTAATGCCAGGAGATTAGTTGAAAAGATAAAAGAATTAGCTTTCAATGTGAACCACAGGATGATAAGGTATGCATTATATTGGACATGGTAAGGACATGAATGCAGCTGGATAAATGATCTGAAGGTGTTTAAAACAGCTTAGAGTAAAAAAGAGAATAATGTTGTGATAAAGTCTAAACCGTGAATAAGGAGGATAATTATTGCATTGTAACTCTCGGGAGCCACTGAAAGTCTTATTTGGAGAACTACAGGGGAAGAAGGCATAGGAATCTTTGCCTCCAGATCAAGCCAAAAGGCTTTAATTTAAAATGCCCTTTGCTCTGCAACACAGAAACATATTCAGTAAAAAGCAATTTTTTTAAAATATATATAAAAAACAGTGCTGCAGTTCTTTAAAATGCAGAGTGAGCGGTTGGGGAGATGGGGGAATTGGTTCTACAGTTGTGACAATTATGGTTCAACATACCTCAAAGACAGACCTGAAAATACTTCTGAACCCTTCATATTTTAAAGGCATAAACACTTGTTCTGTAGTGATAGCTTACATGCAAAGAGACAACATTCCATTGATTGTTCTTGGTAGAAAAAGCATGTTCACATGTTAGAGATGTACATGTAACTTGGCAGATACAATATACAGCAGAAGCATAAATACCAAAGGCCACAGAGGTCTGTGCTATTAAAACGTAATTTAGTAAGGTAGGTCACGTAGTCTTACAGCAGCAGCATGACAGGAAATCTACTATCAAGACAAAAACTTCATTTTAAATCCTGTCTCTGTAGTAACTGTCCAAGAAAATTGCTTGCTTGGTTTCAACACCAAGTGAAAGTTGGATTTAGAAAGATTAAAGGCCAGATGCCTTTGGTTCTATTTTACAGAAATTCTGCTTAAAATTATTCTGCTAAATATAAAGCTGTCCAGGTATGCTTGATGAAACATATAACCTCCAAGTTTGAAAATATGTTTAGGAGACACAATTTATTTCAAAGGAACTACAAAAATCATCTACTTCATCCCTAGCTTTTATACTTGGGCTATGCACTTAACATTTAAGATGTACATACAAAGAGCAGTAAGGAGAATGCTCCTTTAAAAAAAAGGGCTAGTCTATATGCTTTCTGTATGCTTTCTTCAGGTTGTCCTTAACAGATCACCCGCTCACCATTACCTCAAAATTCCCCAGTGAAGAACTTGCACTTTGTATTAAAAAAGAAACTCAAGAGGTACAGTATTTATTTTTCCCCATCTGGAAAGCTATTTTAAAACACAAGAACATAAGAGATACTTTTATATATATATATATTTGTTGTTGTTATCATCATTATTTATTTCTAAATGGATCTTTCTTCTCAGTAGTTAAAGTTCTATCTACCAGCTGCTGTTATCTTGCGTACAAAGTACATTGTGTTCTGCTCTTCTTGGAACTGCCTATTCAAGCATGCTGGCCAAAGTACTGGAAGCAGAGTCAAAAATTCCATTCACCTCTTGCTCTGCAGATGCTTTTCTGCCTGTATTGTGACCTGTGACACAACCCTTGCAGTAAACAAAGGAGTGACGGTTTGTTAAAACATACCCTGAAAGCGGCATAGTGAGATTTTAGGCTTAGTGTCTCTTATCCATTCCAATTCCAGCAACAATCGTTCCAACAGTGGCAAGTAGCTATGTTGATATTTGTTATTTACAGTGTGCCATAAATGTACTATATGATACTTGGTGCACCAGTACTGTTAAAAAGCAACAGCATTCTTCATGATGCAGCACAAGAATGGGTAAGAAAGATCTTCTATAATTAGACTTTTAACAGTCTTTGAGTGGTGAACAATAAAAGGGAAATAGAAAGCAATAGGTATAAACCAGACCATACACTGACCATAAATTTATCCAAATACTTAACCATACAAGTACAAGTAGCAATGTAATGTTGAAAGCAATACTGAAGGATAACTACAGTGAGATGTACAAGCTGTTCTCAAAAAGGACAAGTTTGCATTTTGACTCTTATTTTAGGAGAAGGTTGTATAAAAATCAGTTGGAATTCCACAGATTAGTGGCAGCTTTCCTAGGGTAAGAATCAGGCTTGTATTCTGCTACCTGCTGAGGAGCCTTTATCTTCCCATTTGCACATATTCTGAGTATCTGTATGATAAACCACGCCCAGCAGCTGCTGACACCGCACAGCATCTGAAGAACAAAGACTATACACCAAATGCCTCAATGGCCACACAATTCCACAATCACTAACAAACAACAGACCCAACTGGGGTCAGCAGCTGCTGCCCAGAAGACGCCTAAAATTGACTTTTTGAAAGAGAACACAGAAACCTTTAAGCAGTATGTGCTGCTTTTATACCCTATATTCTCCTAGCATCTCATCAGTTTCTCACTTTCATAAGTTCTAAATTCTTTTTCTTGTATTACGGAAACTGTGCAGTCAAGTGTACAGTAGTTTCAGTTACATCTAATCAGGTGAAATGCATAACTCTTGGATTTATATTATTTGATAGTAGCAGTGTCCAAAATTACATTTCAGTAAATTTCATTTCACAAAAACTTTACTGTGGAGAGAAAATATCAATTCAACTTAAACCAACTTTTCTCTTAGTTCAATGTTTGTATGGAAAAATAATTAAGCAGTCCACTTAGAAAGGCATAATCTGTTCATGAGCATGCAGGTATCAGTTTTATCTTATGAGAATTTTTCCATGTTCCAGTTGCTTCATTCCTTATTACATGCTGCAAAAGGCAGTAATAATTTTTATAGCCAAATATCTCTTCATAAGATACCAGGTGGCTTTCAATATTTACTATTTAAGTCATGCATGAAATTTAAACATTACAAAAAATGACTTACCCGTTGACACTCCTGAAATATGCACATTTTCAGAATGTTCTGCAAGAGCACCATTTCCTAAAATTAAACATAATGAATAAGCTAATTTCCAAGATAAAATTTGTAAAAATTCTTCAGATACCTTTTCACAGAACAGAACGAACAAACCTGAAGTTATTTTAATTAATATTAAACATGAAAGGTCCTACATAAGTTTTATCATAAATTAAAAACTAGAGAAAAGTTATTACACAATAAAAAATACCCCCACCCAAGCATTCTTAGTTTACTAGGAACAATTAGATATACTAGAAAGTTAAAGAACAAGCAAAGACTCATACTGGCAGTTTTGAGAAACTTTATGCATTTTAGATGGTCGACTTTGTATTTTGCATCAAGTGCTATTTTATTTTCAAGAAAGGTTTGTTTTAATGCATCTTCCCCATCTCCTTCTGGACCAAGATTTGTAAGCAAATGCTATGCACATAAAGACACCCAGGGGACTATATCCATCTATTTCACAAAAATTGCAGCCTACACCCTTCATCCAAGAAAGATGGATCAGATACAGCACGGAACCAGCTACCTTCGAGAGTAACTCCCCACCAATGTTCATTAAAATGAAGTACACTTGCAAAGATGAACAAGACCCATATGGTCATCAAGAGTAAAAGACAAAAAAGTTAACCCTCCAAATCCCATACTGCTTTGTACTCTCCAAAGTAAAAGAAGTCTGCTAAAGCCAATGTATTTGCTGGCAGGTGGCTGTCCTGGTACATGATGTGACACATCAAGTTGTATCTCTGTGCATTTCTCTTCTTCTTTACCCATCATCTTTTCTTTTAACCCTCACAACAAATTTTTATAAAATCTTTCAGACATTTCAGGAGGAAAGAGCTACTTTGACACATAAGCTCCTTTCAACACAGGCAGTGAATCTAAAATGTAAAGTACTTCACTGAGCACATCTTAAAACCACAACTCTTAATCTCTCAAAATTTTTCTAATATTGAAGCTTTGCCATGTCACACAGGTTTTCATGAATGTGATATCAGTTGTTCTACCAGCACTGCAGTGTAAGTGCAGTATGTCTGGGTAAGAGCCTTAAATATACAAAGAAAACACAGATTCCTTTTATACCAATTTAAAGACTCTTACGAGTTGACCAAGAACATAGTATATCGAAGCCAGCACCCCAGTGCTCCTCTGGTGCAGTGATTACACATAAGATGTTTCAGAAATTGCTCCCAGGGTTGACACCAAATGCAGAAAGACATAACTTCTAGCTTTTTAAAGACACAATACAGTTAGAAACCTGATGATCAGAATTTGTAGAAAAATGTCAAGTTTAATTTATTTATTTTTTAAAACTAAATTCCTTGGCTCTTTAAAGTGACATGTTTCCCACCCTATTTTCAATGTACTAATTTCACTGCATATATTTACATACCAAGTTACTTTGTCTCAACTGTTAAAAAAAATTCCACACTGCAACAATTCTCCTCAATGTTCAAAACACTGAAGTATTTTTAAAACAAAAGCTATTTCAAATATTGTATTAGTGAGCAACGATTTTTCAATTAAACTATTTTCAAAGTAAAATACACTTCTAAGTTTTAAAAACCTGTTCTCCAAATAATTTCTCCATTTTGCATATCACTGACATTGTTGCTACTCTGATTTTGAGTATACAGTAACACTTAGCTTTCAATTTACAAAATAAACATCTTTGCTGGGAAATGATTTTACTTTTAACTAATTCCATAGAAGCACATTTCTGATTGTTTTGTTTTCTATTATTTCCATCAGCATAAAAACAAAACCCATTAATACATTTCAAGACTTTTTGTTTAACCTAAAAATAAGTTACTGATTTAATCTTTCAAATACACTAGAGATTATTCACCTTTTTACTTGCAAAAAGGGGCATTAGCACATACAGCTATATCTGTTATTGAACACTGAAAACGAACATCATGACAACAAAGAAGGAGCTCACAAACATGTAGAAATATGAAAAACCCTGAAGTAATTACATTGAAGACAGTCAGTGTCTGAGCACTCCATTGATGCTCCCAGAACCTGAATTCCTGACAAGCTGCCTGTACATGAAGATCAGGAAAACAAAAAACCTAGAATACTAATGAAATCAGCTCTGATAAAGATACAATAAAACATGAAAAGACTGACATAACACTGAAGTGATGGAAAACAAAGCAAAGTCTATATATATCAAAGACTGACAAAAACTATAAATCAGTAATATTGAGAAGCATACTAAAATGGGAACTTGCATCCAAATCCCATGTATTGACTCAGAATTAATGGGTTAAGAAAACTTAAGCCAATACCTAGAGAGAACACCTGAATATTTTCCATCTAAATATGCTTTACAATCTAACAATTAATCTCTTGAGATAAAGTGATGTCAGATTTATTGTCAAACTAACTTCAGTGATTAGTCAGAAGTGGCACTAATGCATGATGATGAAGCCTAAATTCAGATCCAAGTACTATAGTATCAAAGTAAGGTCTTTTTTTTTAAAAAATAAACTTCCAATAAACTTTCATTATATTAAAAATGAGAAATCTCTCAGATTATTACTTCCTCTTTTATTGAAAACTGCCATTGAAATAGAGTGTGTTCAGATGCCATTTAAGGGTTACTAACTGCCGACACCATTATGAAATTTTTAGGCAATGATCCTTATTATAATCTCAACAAATAATCACATGGTTCCATAAAGTTAGCCTACTACAAGACCAATATATCAGATCAGTAATTTCCATTAAGTTATGGGAACATAATTATCTTTGAAATTCCTGCTAGTCTACTTAAAACAGCAGAATATGAAAATATAAAAAAATTTTTCTTAGGTCACCAGTAAGTTTTCGTATTTCTTTATGTCCTAAAGAATAATTTACTATTTATTCCCTTTTCAACCTGAAGTTTTAAACTGAAACAGGTGTCACCTAACAAAACTTAGTACTAAGTTTGTCCATGTCAGTTACAGGAGAGTGACAGCACAGCACTGGAAGATACACACCAAGAAGCTCCTGCCTTCTGTTCTGCCTGTGAGAAACCAATATTGTTCTTTTAAAACCAACATCTTCCATCAATATTTTTTTCTGGTGACTTCTGAAGAGAAATCGCTTGTGTAACCAGGACTATACCCATCTTCTTCACATCCTTTTATAAACACTTCGTACAAATACAAAACAGAAATGTATGTTAACTTTAGCCCTGCAGCTTAAGATGTGGTCAGCAACTGCATGTAAGTTAAAAAATTCAAATGGACAAGGGTCAAGATAAAATCAGGCACTTAATATGCTTTTTCTAAACAAAACAAATTGGTAAATTGAATATGATATTTTAAACTACTGGTAACATAAAGGTTAAACAAAAGTATGAAAAGTACTTTTAATGGCTTTCTACTGAGATGCACGTGAGTTTGTTGCCACCATTCATGGTAATATCTCTAAAGATTGCTTGACTGCAATATAAAAAACTCATCCAACAACTCTTGATGGAATGTTTTACAGCATGAAACAACCTCCAACTTTTGAGGTGCCTTTTTGTCTTCAACAAATTAAAAATCTCTCAAATGTTCAAAGAAAGAATGGTTATGGTCAAAGTTGTTCACCGATTCTGATAGAGGTATCCATAAAATTTTATTTTACTTTCACAGCACAAAGCCAGTCCTTTTGACCTCCACCGCTTTTTTCTATTCCAGCCAAATCCTCTGGGCTGCAATGACACCTCATCTAAGGAGCAGGCAGAGACAGACAAGTAGTTCCTCAGACACCTGAATTAATCCCTTTTGATTCATGTCTCACAGTTGACCAACCACAGAAGCAAGCAAGATGACACTAGGTCTGCCTTCAGGTTTTCCAGCAGTTGGGGAATTTCTGCCCTGCAAATCTATACACAACTATGGTAAACATCCCATACCCCACTCAGAAAATCCTGACACTGTCACATCAATTCACAATATCCTGGTCCAAGTGTCCTATACAAAGTCTGGAGAAGCAAACAGAACTAGTCAAAATATAAAACCCATAGCCTTGGAAGGTGTTTGACTCACTAACTACTTCTGAGTATCATCACAGATAGGAGATTAAATACAGACCAGGGCAGTGGGGCTGGCAACAAAGAAAATGTGGCAGCAGCAAACACTTCAACTAAAGAGCAAAGGAAAAGAACGCTTACACACTTGAAAAACATGACATGTTTAGAAAAATTGGCTGCCAAGTTCCATATATTTGAAACCCAGAGAGTAGCGGTGATGCTGAGCCTCACTGTGGAGGCTAACCACAATGCAGCAGCCTCCATTTTAGGATGTTACACTCCCACATCCGTCCTTCCCCACAGCCTATGCAGCACAGCTCTCTCAAAATGGGGTGAGTATCAGACTCAAAGGATTATGTGCATATAACTTCGGAGCATAAAACTCAGCCTACGGTCCTGATATGAACACACCTTTGAATTTTACTCACATTCATGCATTTTCAAAAAGCATAACCAAACAGACCCCCACTTACCTCCACCCTCCCATAATTAAGTGTCCCTTAGTCAAAATATTCAGATTGAACAAGACAACCTTTTGCACTCCAGATACATATATATATGAACTTGAAGGCTTCAGACAAAAATAAGTTTACCTAAATACTGACATATTTGAGACACCAAATAATGGCTCTTAAATGAAGCCATTTTGATTTCAAGTTGACTAAAATTAGTAATACTAATCTAATACAGTGAGGTGATAAATACTGCAAAAGCACACACAAAGATCTGGTACATGCAACTTTGTCCATCAAACTCTCTAACTTCAGTTTGAATTAACATCATGTATCTTGAGACTAAGTTAAATCTAGATTATGTTTTAAAGAAAAATGAGTGTTGAAATGAAAAAATTAAAAGAAAAATATCAGAGCGGCAAAGGCCATTTAAGTCACCTTTATTTCTGCTGTTACACTAAGTAGTTACTGTCCACAAAGAAAAATCATGCACACCTATCTCCATTGAAGCTAAATTCTTCTGTATCAAGATTAAGCCATTATCCTTAACTGCCAAATTACAACCCCCTATAAATAGAACTGTATAAACTGAAGAAGCGCTGTGACTGAATGGCTGTGAAGAGAGAGCTTTTTCTAAACTACTTGAGTTAAAACGCACTGTGGTGCATAATGAATGCTACATAAGCAGACTGGACAGGATATTTTTCTTGAACTACAATTATCAGGGACAAGAGATCAACAACAGTTCCTGTACATAATGTGTTTCTAAACACCCTTTATCGTGATACGTGTTTGTTGGGGTTTTGGGGAGTTCCCCTTCTGTTTTGTTCTTTTTTCTCTCTTAGAGAATTTTCCCCATACTGTTGCCAGGACAATAAATTGCCGGTGCTTAAGCCACACAAAAGGACCTTGCCACAGAGGGTGGGGGGTCGCTGGGACTACTGGTCTTTCACCTGGTTTTGGGTGGGGTCAGGGCTGTTGGTGCTAGCCGGGCTCGGACGCAGTTCGTCAGAACCTTTCTGCTTTTCGGCCGTTTTCTTCCTTCTACCTGAGAAACCCCGGGATTCCTGCTGCAGCTCCTGATNCAAACTTCCTTTCTTCATCCTACTCCCAAAATTCCTTTCCCCCCTGTACCTTACAAAGCTGCCTCTTGTCACCTTGCATTATTTTTCACCAAGTTTTACTTCTAACTGACCAAAACAAGGGTACTATATGCTTTCATGAATGAACTGGTGCTGCCTTCGATATAACCTCACTAAATGCCACTTAGCAATGGTACCTTGACTCATGAGTTCAAAAATAAAAGTAACCTTCTACATCTACAGATATGGGAGCTGGAAAAATCCATGATGCCTCTGCAATATTCCATCAGGCTTCTTGGAAATGACCCTTTCTGATAGCACATTTTGTTACAGTCCCAGCCAGTGGCCCACTTCCTGCAAACACCTAAGCACAGCTGTGCAAAAACAAGCTTCCACTGAAGATGCCGTATGTCCTGTGGAACCGCAGTCAGGTTCCTCTGCCGAGTCTGTGGGAGAAAAGGGCAAAGGCCACTGCCTACCTACCACGCCTATGGTTAATCCATGGTTATGATGTTACAGCTCGGAGCAGGGCATGTGGGAGACCAACAGAAAAACACGTACTACTACCCTTCTTCAGATAAACTAGATGAAGGTTCCTTCCAACGCAAACCATTCTATGATAAAAGCATTAGTTCAGTATGTAACCCAAAATACTGTATTGAAGTATTTACTTGAGGGTCACCTGCAGTTAACAAGCCAAAAAAATCAGTTAGGAGCCTCCTCAGTCTTTTGACTCATCATTCACAACCTCATCTCTTGAACACTCTCCTTATATTTGTTAAACTAATGTGCATTTAGAGTAAAATGCATTAGCTGCAGGAATTTAAAGCTGTAACCACCATCAAGCGCTACATATGCAAAGGTATATGGCCATACTGCTGCCAAGCTCTCCTGTACTGCAGAAGGATCAGAACTCAGTACAATGAGAGTACCAGCTGAAGGAAACACTTTCTGTAATCTCAGATGGACATGAGCATACAAAAAGGACTAGACATGCTTTTCCTCATTTATAACCCAAAGTCTCTAAAAGTATGGTTTCTCCTGTAGGTTCTTTTCTATCTGTGCAACATGTGTTCTCCAACCACCGCTAAACTGAACTACAGAAATTCAAATTTTCCCTTCCTCAGAAGACAGGAAGAGCTGCATATGCATTTCAAATTACAAGAGTGAAGGAACTGAAAGTGAAGCAAACAGTGGAGCAAAAGAAAAAAAAAGTAAGAGCAGTCTAATAGTTTGAAAGTACCCTCCCAGAACACTCTGTGAAATAGGGAGCTATTGCTACAGGGCATGTTTCAAATTAAGGTGTGGCAGAGCTCAGAACATACCAAAGCCAAGCAGCCATTTGTAGTATCTCTATATCCAGTAAAAAAGCAAAGAAGCAGTATCATTTCTAAATTTCTACAAAACTAGTCCCAGCCTTTACAAGTACCACCATTTTCTGCCTTCTGATAGCTTAGTTTGCAATCACTACATCCCTTCGATTAGAGATATGCATGAAATAAAGTTAGTTTGTGCATCAATATGTATTTGGATCAACTACTCAGAACAAGTTTCACAAACCACAGAATCTCATATTTTCCTGTCATTACTGCCTTCTTTTACATAATGTACTGCACTTTTGACCACAAGTTTTTGTCCTACACCCAACTGCTGCTTACTTCCTTTACAAAGGGCAACATGCAATTCATGACAAAAGGCAATTTAAAAAGCATCATGAGAAGGGATGATACTGGTTTTTAGCCATTAACTGATCAATAATCTCCAGTATAGCTGCAAAATCTCCAAAAGATATATTGACAAATTTTGTATTTATTTTTAAATCAACAGTTTGGCATTAACTAGTTAAGTTCACTTTTTTTTCCTTATTTCCTTAGGGTTAAGTATTGGAGTCATCAGAATTTCAGGTAATCATTTGTAAATCAGATTTAAAATGTGCAGCAAGATGCAAAGAATCCTTTATGTGAGGGATTAAACAACCATTTATTTTAATACAAAATTACACATGCAATACACAGAAACACTGAAAGTCTCAGTGCTGTGCACACATCAGTCAGAATTCTGTACTAAAGGCAAGCAGAGCAACGGTGACAACCTTTATTCCAAATTCCAGTAACACAAGAACATCTGCTACAAAGAAGATACAGCTAATATATCTAAAATATCAAACAGTGAAAGCCAACGTTCACAGGAAATGAAAGTGTTGTATACGTGAACACTACAGTGGCATTAATAATTTCTCTGATTAAGAATGAAAATGACTAACAGATGAAATAGTGGTTTATTTAAATGTTTAATGATACAAAAGCTAGAAACAACCACTTAAAATTTCACTGTAGAGGCAGATAAAGCACAGAATTTGTTTACAATACTCAGTGCTGTTATTTTAGGTGGCACAATTTTTTAGACCAACTGTGATTCAACTTTATTTAGTAAACTAAGACAAAAACTAAAGAATCAATTCTGCTATGGAATAATTTTATGTACGTTTTAGAATTTTTTTTACCTTTTACAACAACCAGTATCTACCACTTTGTCCTTAGACAAGTATTCTTGGATATAAAATAATGAGTATGGTGCTGCTGAAAGTCTGCACTGTATACTCAAAACTTGTCTTACATTGTTTTCTTTTAACCACTCCCTCAATACTATCCTTTCCTTCTCCCAGAGAGACTTCATGAACAACATGCAGTTGCATGACACTTTTGAAAAACAGGTCTTTATTCATTTCTTGATGAATAAAATAGTCATGAAGCTTCCAAAGCATTCACTGTATAAAGCCTAAACTCAAGTTAATCAGTACTTGAATGAACATCACACATACTTTTATTGCTATAGGCAGGGCCACAAAGGTGATCAGAGGGCTGAGCACCTCTCCTATGAGGAAAGCCTGAGAGCTGTAGTTATTCAGCCTGAAGAGGAGAAAGCTCCGGGGTGACCTTACTGCAGCCTTTCAGTGCCTAAAGGGGGCCTATAAGAGAGCTGGACAGGGCCTGTAGTGACAGAACAAGAGGTAATGACTACACTAAAAGAGAGCAGGTTTAGTTTGGATACCAGGAGGAAATTATTTACTGTGAGAATGGTGAAGAACTGAGAAGTTTTCTTCCCATAGAAATGTCCCATCCCTGGAAGTGTTCAGGGTCACACTGGATTGGCCTTGGAGCAACCGGGCTTAGTGGAAGGTCCCCTACCCACAGTAGGTGAAGTAGATGGTCTTTTAATAGCATAGGCCATTCTATGATTATATAATTTTATAATCTTGATACCACTGAATTAAAAATTTCCAAAGATAAATATCCTACTACTTTTATGTTCCTTAGCATTGTAACACAACCTTCACACCTAAAAAAAGTTAGCATTCTTTCTTTAAAAACTGACTATTATAACACATACTCCAAAAATCTAAGTTTGCTATATCAGTGAATGCTTTGAATTTGAAGATTATCCAGTGATCAGGTCATTACAAATCTATTAGCTTCTCTAACAAAACATAATACATATGTTGGGGTTTTTTGGGAGTTC